>OX421843.1:24276125-24581125 GCA_949127995.1 Suillia variegata
TTGCTTTAGTGTATATGTTATTCTATAAATGTATGTGTGTAAGTTATCGTTCGTTGTATAAGAATATGTTATTGTATTTAAGTATGTATGGGTCTCTCTCTCTAGTTTTGTAAGACTGCAAAGTTTTGTAGCAGTCAGTCGTTGAATGTGCATTGTAAAGATCGGATGTGAATTTAAGACAAATAAAAAGAAAATAATATAAGCATTGATTACATCAGAAGTGGGATTGTGAATCCATTCGCCTTGATCGTCCATTCTATTAATTTAATTTAACAAATGCATAAACGACGGTGGAAAAAATACAATTGAATGAAGAATGAAATCTGAAGAAAAATTTTTATATAACAAAATGAACACTTGAAAAAAGAAAGACTAAAGAAAAAAAAAAACCTAAAGAAAGACTAAAGAAAAATCTAAAGAAAGACTAAAGAAAAAACCTAAAGAAAGACTAAATGAACGACTAAAGAAAAGTGAAAAGTTTAATTTTAAATTTTAAGAAAACAGTAGAAAAACTACTTTTTAAACGGTGACTGTACCCGAAAAAACGACGCCATGGAAAATTTTATTGATGCAGCCGAATATTCTGCTGTACAGTTGAGAAATTGGTTGCAGTGTTTAAATCTTCCAACCACTGGAAGTAAAGCAGCTTTGGCTGTTCGGTTGAACGAGTTGTCGGCAGAGCAACGCGGAGAGTGTCCGCAAGACGATGCATTAAATGAGACGGAAATTGAACAAGGCGCGGCAGCACTACACACTCAGCAAGACAAAAACGAGGAGTCGGTTAGAAATTTTAATTTTTTGCAACGAGAACATGAGCTGCAGCGTAGAGAAATTGAGCTTCTTCGTCGTGAGAATGTATTGCTGCAACAAGTACGAAATATGAACGCAGCCGATATTGAGCCACTGCCAGCAAGTGAGAAAAGTAACGCGACACCACTCACTACATTCAATGTGCTGAAAGATCTTGTGCCTGAGTTTGATGGTAATACTGATTTCGACATTTGGCTCTCGCAGTTAATGAGCGTCCGCACTGCATATGAAGTTGAAGACAGTATGCTACGTACACTGTTGTTCTGCAGCCTGAAGGGAAGAGCGCTGGCCTGGTTGCATTCAAAACCTAATTTTGCTACAGAGACATTTGCTGAGCTTGTAAATCAAATGAAGGAGTTGTTTTCTACAAATGAGAGTAAGCTGTTACTACGACGCAAATTTGAAATGCGAAAGTGGAGATATGGCGAAAGTTTTGCAAATTACTATCATGAGAAAATGGTTAATGCCAACAAATTGGACATTGACGAAAAAGACATAATCGAGTATTTGATTGACGGCATTCCAGATGAGCAGTTGAAAACTCAAGCATACATGCAGCGCTATGACACAAAGATACAACTGCTGCAAGGGTTCTCGAATATTCCATTGCTGCTACACCTGAAGATGCTGCCACAAAGACACCGAGGAATGCGTTAGTCAACATACGCTGCTACAACTGCAACGCTTTGGGACACTATGCTGCGGACTGTCGGAAGCCGGAAGAAGAGAGTGTATAATGCATGTTTTGTTTGTGGCGATCTCAGTCATCATGCTACAGCTTGCACTAAGAGGAAGAATATTGTCCAGGTGGTTGAGACCGATTAAGTAAGATTTTTTAAGTTTTTGTAGAGAGTGACCCAAATTTTTGTATAAATTTATGACGTTTAATGGATTCTGGAAGTCCAATAAGTTTTGTTCGACATTGCTGTTTACCTGTCGGAGTAAAGCTCAATAGAGCTAAAAATGAATTTTATTTTGGTTTAAATATGAACCGTTTGGATATTGTCGGCCAAATTAGTTTGATTTTGATTTTTAATAAAAATAAATGTGAAAGTTGTTAATAATAATACTACAAACTATGATGCCGTCTTAGGTAGAAATTTTTTGGAATTGTGTAAGTTTAAATTTGTTTCTGAAATTAAAAATATGGCGGACATAAAATTTACAAATGAAAGAGAGATAACAAATGAAATTAGAATGACGGATATAAAATTTACAAATGAAAGAGAGATAACAAATGAAAGTAGAATGACGGATATAAAATTTACAAATGAAAGAGAAATAACAAATGAGAGTAAAATGACAGACATAAAATTTACAAATGAAAGAGAAATAACAAATGAAAGTAGAATGACAGACATAAAATTTACAAATGAAAGAGAAATAACAAATGAAAGAAGAATGACAGACATAAAATTTACAAATGAAAGAGAGATCACGAATGAAAGTAGAATGACGGACATAAAATTTATAAATGAAAGAGAGATCACGAATGAAAGTAGAATGACGGACATAAAATTTACAAATGAAAGAGGGGAAACTGATGAGAGTCAGACAACAGACATGAATTTTAAGATCGAAAGAGAAGTAGAGGATGAGATTCAAATGTCGGATATAAATATTATAAATGAGGGGAAGACATCGATGAGAAGTCGAGTCATAGTCGAAAGCAACGAAAAATTAAAGAGCGTAAAGAGTGTAGGAGAAGTGGAGAAAGTTAATAAGACTGCAATGGATATAGTTTATAATAATAACAATTTTGAAAATTCAATCATGTCAATTGACTGCGGTTATAGTGATGAGTTAAATGTTGAGCTAGGTCAAATAAAAAACCGAGTGATCAGGAGATCACTAATGTCAGGATGACCGAGTTTGTAGCATCGGACGGACAGACGCACAGTAGTTTGGCTTTTGTTAAAGTGTCTGACAATTTGACTATTGGCTCTCGTTCGTTTTGCCTTTCGGCTCTTGTTCGCTGCCTCTCTTTAGTTTTGCTTTTGATCATCATTTGTTGCTTTAGTGTATATGTTATTCTATAAATGTATGTGTGTAAGTTATCGTTCGTTGTATAAGAATATGTTATTGTATTTAAGTATGTATGGGTCTCTCTCTCTAGTTTTGTAAGACTGCAAAGTTTTGTAGCAGTCAGTCGTTGAATGTGCATTGTAAAGATCGGATGTGAATTTAAGACAAATAAAAAGAAAATAATATAAGCATTGATTACACTATCTATCTATCTATCTATCTATCTATCTATCTATCTATCTATCTATCTATCTATCTATCTATCTATCTATCTATCTATCTATCTATCTATCTATCTATCTATCTATCTATCTATCTATCTATCTATCTATCTATCTATCTATCTATCTATCTATCTATCTATCTATCTATCTATCTATCTATCTATCTATCTATCTATCTATCTATCTATCTATCTATCTATCTATCTATCTATCTATCTATCTATCTACCTACCTACCTATCTATCTATCTATCTATCTATCTATCTATCTATCTATCTATCTATCTATCTATCTATCTATCTATCTAGCTATCTAGCTATCTAGCTATCTAGCTATCTAGCTATCTAGCTATCTAGCTATCTAGCTATCTAGCTATCTAGCTATCTAGCTATCTAGCTATCTAGCTATCTAGCTATCTAGCTATCTAGCTATCTAGCTATCTAGCTATCTAGCTATCTAGCTATCTAGCTATCTAGCTATCTAGCTATCTAGCTATCTAGCTATCTAGCTATCTAGCTATCTAGCTATCTAGCTATCTAGCTATCTAGCTATCTAGCTATCTAGCTATCTAGCTATCTAGCTATCTAGCTATCTAGCTATCTAGCTATCTAGCTATCTAGCTATCTAGCTATCTAGCTATCTAGCTATCTAGCTATCTAGCTATCTAGCTATCTAGCTATCTAGCTATCTAGCTATCTAGCTATCTAGCTATCTAGCTATCTAGCTATCTAGCTATCTAGCTATCTAGCTATCTAGCTATCTAGCTATCTATCTATCTATCTATCTATCTATCTATCTATCTATCTATCTATCTATCTATCTATCTATCTTTCTATCTTTCTATCTTTGTACCAAATGGGCGTCTAAACCATTCATCCGATTGTGATGAAATTTTGATGAATTGCTGTGCTCACGCCAACTTGGGTTTTGGGCCCACATATTACGCCCACAACTTGTAAAACTAAGTAAAAATATTCGATTATTTCGCTAATATTGCTCCTTAATATCTGAAATTTGGTATCTGAGTTTGTATAGGCACTGTCTACAACTACACCATAAATGGGCGTGGTTGGATCAATTTAGCGCCCACTTTAAAAAAAGGGTAGATCAATTTTACGCCTACAACCATTGCTCAGGAACTTGATGCGCTATATAAAAAATATGTATCGGGATGCACTGAGAAGAATTACAGTATATATATGCCCACTTATACGCCCATAAATGGTTTAATTAAGTGAAAATATGTGATGACATTGCTGATATTGCTATAATTTCATCGCCGTAACTCAGAATTCCTATAACGGGGAGTACCGGGAAGATCTGCTAACTAACGGGAGTACCGGGAAGTTCTGTTAACATTTTCTTTTTTTCAGTGGCATTGCAACGCATGCCGGGCATTCGCTAGTATTTAATAAAGTTAGATGGTCACCGAAATTTCACTTGATATTTATTGTTATTAAAAATCAGATAAGAATTGGCGTCTTTCGACTTTTGCATAAGCAGTCTACTTTGCATTAAAATTTTACTTAGCAAAGTTTGTTTTTGCAGTAGAAAGGTCTTAACCCCGAAAAATGTAAATAAAAAAATTAATTAGAGGTTGGTGAAAGTTGATTTAACAGTTAAAAATCCATGTATGTATGTGAAAACATAATAGTATATTTTTTATTGTAAGATCAAATTAATTGGCAAATGGAATATTTTACTTTCGCCCTATAGTTATAAAAATCATTTCGAGCGCCAGATTTAAATTTGGGATTCTGAAGAAACAAACGACCGTTGCCTTGTATGTTTTTCTGAAGAATAATTTTAAATTTTATTTTCCATTTCGGCATAACAAACAAATTCATAAATAACATAATTTAAAAATTCAAAGTATTTAAGTTCAAAGTGTTGTTGTAATTATCCAATACCCCTTCTCAACAAACTACTTTATAAAATTTGATATTAATTGTAAAAATTTAGGAGCTGGTAAAGGTTTAGTTAATACGTCAGCAATCATATATCATATATTCAGACAATAAACTAAATTAATAATACCAGTGTTATATAAATTTTTGATATAATGATAACGAACGTCAATATGCTTAGTTCTGGCACTAAACTTGAGATTTGTTACCATTTGAATACAGCTTTGGTTGTCTTCATAAACTTTAATAGGATAGTTGATGTGGATTTCCATGTCTTCAAGAAGTTGCTTTATCCATAATAATTCTTGTACAGCAATCGACGCAGCAACAAATTCAGCTTATGTTGAAGATAATGCTACTGTTGTCTGCAATGACTGATTTCCTGAGTTTAAATATGTGTCCGCTCGTAGATTTACGATCATCGTGATCACCAGCCCAATCAGAATCACTGAAGCACTCGATCTGTAGAGTATTATCACGGTATATCACTAGTCGTTTATTCACCGAACCATTCAAATATCGAATAATCTTCTTAACAGCTTCCCAGTCAGCTTTCCTTGGATTCGATACTTTTCTGCAAACAAAAAATAACTGCAGCAGAAATATCCGGTCTTGTCGTTGTTGCCCAATGCAATAAGGAACCGCATACACTTCTGTAGTCATCAGAATTTTCAAGAATTTCAATTTCTTCAGTCATTTTGACATACTCAGTATTCATCGGGATTGTACTTGGTTTCGAATTTTGAAGTCCTGTCTGTTTGACCAACTTTTTAATTTTTTCTTTATGATGTAAACTAAAACCTCCATTCTGAGTACGATCGATTTGTATACCAAGATACATATGTTGAAACATCACCTAGATTCTTGATTTCAAAATGCATATTGAGAATTTTATAAACTTCATCAATATACTCATTATTTGGATTACAAACTAAAATATCATCAACATATATAAGGATATATACCAGACCTTCAGAAGTTTTCTTGGTATATAAACAATTATCTGCTTTACATTGTAGAAATTTCTCCTTTTTCAGAACACTGTCCAACTTGTCAAACCATGCCTTAGCAGCTTGCTTTAGACCGTAAAGAGACCTTTGCAACTTGCAAACCATGTCCTCAGACCCTTTCTGAACGAAACCTTCGGGTTGATCCATATATTGTATATGTCTTTTTTTTAGATCCCCATTTAAAAATGCTGTTTAAACATCCAAATGTTTGACTAATAAACATTTGCTTGCTGCTACTGTCAATAGTGTTCTTTTACTTTTAACTGTACTTTTGAACTGAAACACCCACTTACAACCCACAGCCTTGCGGCAACTTTTCTTACCGCCATGTTTTGTTGTCAACTAACGAATTAATTTCTTCCCTTGCGGCTAATCGCCACATCTTAGCTTGTATAGGTTGCTCCTCCTCAAGTGATAATAATTCTGCCCACGAGTTTGGAATAAAACTTACAGAGTTATCACTTGAAGTAATATAATTATAGCAAACAGGTTTTAAATTTCTTAAGCGTCTCTTTGACACATGGTCGACATTTGTGGAATTACCTGAACATCATTATTAGTTTCTTCAGCCGATTCGAACCCATCGATTTCTTCCACATCTTCAACGGAAACGATATTCGGAGTTTCTAGTGTAGGATAAACAGCATCAAGTGGAACTGACTGTTTTTCAGCAGCAACCGAATAAGGCTTGCATTCACTTCTAACAGCTTCGTTGAATTTCACATCGCGACTGATAATAATCAACTTCGTATTCTTCTTTAAAATTCGGTAGCCTTTTGAATTTTCTGCATAACCAACCAGTATTCTTTCCACAGCAACGTTGTCCAACTTCGGTACTTGCACAAATGCTTGATATCCGAAAACGCGTAATAAACTCAAATCCGGTTTCGTACCATACCAAAGTTCAAAAGGAGTTTTCATAAGTGACTTCTATTACATTCGGTTTTGTATAAAATTTGCAGCCAACACACATTCTGCTCACAAATTCTTTGGTGAATCGTATTCAACTAACATAGCACGAACCATCTCTATTAATGTCCGGTTCTTGCGTTCTGCAACACCATTTTGTTCTGGGCAATATGGAACAGTTTTCTGCAAGATTATGCCTTTATTCAGAATCGACGCCATATCATATCATTTACATATTCGCCGCCATTGTCGCAGCGCAAAATATTCACCCTATTGTTTGTAAAATTTTCTACTTCAGCGACATATTCCTTGGATTTGCAAAATATTTCATTTTTTATGGTCATTACATAAACTTTGGAATATCGCGAAAAATCATCGATGAAAGAAACATATAATCGCTTGTCTCTAACCGAATATACCTGAAGGGGCCCACAAACGTCTGAATGAACCAGTTCTAGTATTGCACTAGTCTCCGAGAAACTTTTACGGAAACGGATTGCGCGTCAACTTTGGCTTCTGACATTCGCCACAGAAATCAATATGACCCTAATTATTGATAACAATACCTCCAGCCAAACCCTGACTATTTAGCTTTTTTATATCCGACTAGTTTCTATGGCCAAATCGTCTATGCTGCTACAAGTGTAGACAATCAGTGGAAAGATAAGTTACTTCAGCACTACATGCGCTGTTTTTCTCATCCAACATATATAAATTGTTTACAATTTTACCACCAGCTCTCAAAAACTACCAAATTTTAACATGCTCTTTACTGACAGTAGGTTACCGTTCAATTTTGGCACATACAAAACATTTTTAAGTAAAATCTTGCAATATTTACCACTGATATATCCTTGTCTAAAACCTTCTGCATCCAACGCATTGTCATTTGCGATGTAAATCTTGCTACTATTGTCTTCCATTTTCTCAAAGAAATCACGATTGCTTGTCATATGACTCGATGCTCCAGAGTCAATCACCCAGCCGTCACCACGAACACTCTTCATGCACACGTGCAGTTCATTATCGGTCTCCACCGATACATTTGCTTAGCGATTCTGCTGCTTTTTCCATAAATAACAGTCACGTCTCATGTGCCCTGTTTTATTACAGTGAAAACACTTCAACTGTTTCTTTGGGCGTCCACCTGTGCGCCCAGCAGCACTCTTTAACGCTTAATTTTTAGATTCTTCAGACATACCTTCATTTTTGCAACGACGCTCTTCCTCGTCCAACAGCTTCTCCAAAACGTATTCGACAGAAATCGAATCTTCCGGTTGACCTTCGATTGACGTTACCAAAGCAATATATGATTTCGGCAGACTGTTGAGGATTATCGCCACCATGGAATTGTCCAGTATCTTCTCACCACGGTCCAAAAGTTCTGCTCGCATGATGTTTAAACTGTCAACGTGACTCTGCATGCTCTCACCTTCCAGCATCCGCTTGCCATATAGCTTTATGAGCAGGTGAAGTTTTGACGTCATAGTCTTCCTTTCGTACTTGTTTTCCAATTTCATCCACATGACTTTGGCCGATGACAAACCTCGTATATAACATACTTGCGTATTTTCCACGGCCATTGCAATCGTCGCCATCGCCTTCTGATTACGCCTTGTGAATTCAGCCGTCAATACTGTCGGTGGCTCCTTGTTGACTACGTCCCATAGCTCCTGCTGAATCAGCAGCATCTGCATTTTGAACTTCCATGTAAAATAATTTTTACCATTAAGGTGCGGGAACGATAATCTTGAGTCCATTTTGCTTTTTATTTTATAAATTTAATATTCTCGGCTGGGCCCATAACCTGAAGAAACAA
Source organism: Suillia variegata (assembly GCA_949127995.1). Classification (NCBI taxonomy): domain Eukaryota; kingdom Metazoa; phylum Arthropoda; class Insecta; order Diptera; family Heleomyzidae; genus Suillia; species Suillia variegata. The sequence goes on from OX421843.1 coordinate 24,284,830, forward strand.
ACGACCGTTGCCTTGTATGTTTTTCTAAAGAATAATTTTAAATTTTATTTTCGGCATAACAAACATATTCATAACTAACATAATTTAAAAATTCAAAGTATTTAAGTTCAAAGTATTGTTGTAAATATCCAATTGATTCAACGGACAAATTTTCCAGCAATCCAACGCCTTCAGTTAAGCAACAATTGAATAAAATTGTTATTGGTTTTATAATATTCTTTGTGCAAAGCTTAAAAAACGTTGGAGGGAAATAACCCTGCTCATATAAAACAATTCGTTTTAAATATAAAATAGCTGAATTATCGTCTTTTTCAGAAATCTATGGTCAGTTTTGGTATTTCAAAATGATCTAAGTTATCAGTTTCATAATTTTCATAAACATTTAAAAAAAAAACTAAAAAATAGATTACATGTTCGTTCGTTTAAAATATAACAAGATGTACTAAATTTTAAATTAAAAGCAGTTGGCTTTAACAATGCGACATATAGCCTATATGTCTATGTAACTAAAGTACAAATTATCGAAAACTTCCAAAGAAGAAATAATGCCAAAATTCTATTAGAAAATTTAATTTTCATGCAATGATACAGCAAGCTGAAATTACGAGGTTTATGTTTAAATACAATCCACATTTTGGTAAAAGATAGAATACCATAGAGATCTGTGTGTTGGCATGTACATAGGATGCATAGGAAAAGGGCAAATTCAATTAACATTCCGTTAAAAGTGACGACCTAGTAGAATTGCTTCGCCCTTATTATTGCAAGTGATGAATTTGTTGTTCTGTTAGAATTTATTTGTCAAACAATTACAGTGAGCGATGACAGTGTCGAGAGTGTAGATTTAAGACTATGCAGTGAAGAAGGTAAAGAAAGGGAAGAGCGCGACAATGCAGACGAGCATAAATGTTGGTGAGATGTTCCACAGGCTATGGGGAGAAAAATCAACCAGCCAACACGTCGGAGTTTTTTATTTTATAAATAATTTCCTTACTGAACGCTTTAATTCAGATACACAAACTTAATATAAACGAATCGTATTTTCGAAATGTTCGCAATTTTTTTTAATAAGTTTAAAACATGTCATAAATTAATAGAATTTGGTTCAGTTTGAATGTTGAAACATTCATATATTTTTTTACATGAACAACATTAAAAGCATCACATACACCTGCTGTTCCAACGACGCCTTTTTTTGTGTCTAGCGCGATTCTTCGGTTTAATTTAAAACGTAACCAAGTTATACCAAAAAATATACAAATATACAAAAAAATTATAAGTTCTTTTTTGGTTTTGGTCAAGACCACGTTGGCCAAACGCCCTAAATAATGTTTAAATATTCATACAAAGCGTTTGATACCCATAATCTATATATATATATATATATATATATATATATATATATATATATATATATATATATATATATATATATATATATATATATATATATAAAAATGAATTCTTCTTTTTATCTTTGTACCAAATGGGCTTCTAAACCATTCATCCGATTTTGATGAAATTTTAGGGAGTTGCTGTGCTCACGCCAACTTAAGTTTAGGGCAAAGAAAATTTTGCCATGTCCACCTATTACGCCCACAATTTGTAAAAACTAAGTTAAAACATTCGATTATTTCGCTAATATTGCTTCTAAAAATCTTAAAATTGGTATCTGAGTTTGTATAGACACTGTCGATAACTTCCCCAAAAATGGGCTCAATTTAACGCCCACTTTGAAAAAAATAGAAAATATACGATAACGTGGCTAATATTGTTCCTAAAAATCTGAAATTTGGAATCTGAGTTTGTATTGGCACTGTCGACAACTTCCCCAAAAATGGGCGGGGTTGGATCAATTTAACGCCCACTTTTAAAAACAGAGTGGATCAATTTTACGCCTATCACCATTGCTCAGAAACTTGATGCGCTATATAACAACACATTCGAATTACCTTTCGATAGTCATATTCACTTTTCCGTTAAGTGGTTTGGATGCTGAGATTGTTTGCTTTTAAACGTTTTTTTTTGAATATGTTGAAAGACAGAGTGTTGTAAGTCACATCCATTTTTATTTCAAAGTCGAATAAGTTCGAAACTAAACAACGTATGAACAATTTTTATATATAAAAAGTTTCGTAATGAATTGAACTTTCTATTGGTATATACATATTTAGCGCAATGTATTTTTGTTGAAGTATTTCGCTTTCATTGTAGAAATAAGTGAAATACAAAATCAAAATCATAAATTGTTTATAAAACAATTTATAATTTGTGTAATTGACTTGCTTTGTAATACTAGTCAATTTCGCTTATGTTTAAGCCAAGAGTTTTGTTCATTTCATTGCACTCTGTTTTTGTAGTCAAAACCAGAGGGTGCGTGCATCTTTATGATTCGCGTTCCTGATATAAAAAAAACTGTTATTTTTACTTAGGCTTTTCCGAAGTAATTTTAATTTAATTGCATTTTTTTTTGTTATATTAATTCGGAGCAAAAGTTTGAACACTGAACATTTTTAATTTTGTTATATTTTTTCTTTAAATTGCTTTAACAATGAGTGAGTTAGATTTTAGTGATAGAGAAGAAGATAAAATAAAGAAGGTTAAGATAAATGATCAAAATTATCAAAAAAATAAATATAAAAGATCATGCAATATTTCGTCCCCAAAAAAGGAAGACTAGAAAAAAATATAAGGAATATTAAACAAACTATATTTTTTTTATATTTCCGATTAAATTTATTTAATAACATATGTAATAGTATTAAGTTTCATAAACTAACATTAAATGTTATGTTTAAAAATTACTGAACATTGTATCTGATTTTAAATATTATTACTTAAAAATAAATTATTTATAAGTTTTTAAATTTGAGATTCTTAAAAATACTTAGGATTGTACGGTAATTCTATAACCGTTTTTGTAGACGAAGAAAGTAAAGATTCCACCAATTATGAAGAAATGATGCCCACTCGACCAAAAAAGCGGCAACAAAGTAAAAGCAAAGCGGCGGAAAGAAAAAGGAAACGATATTTAGGCTTAGAATATTATAGTGCAAGGTGCGTTAAGGTAGAAGCAAAACAATTTAATAATACGGATTGTGTTTGCACTCGCATTTGTTATGCCAGGATTTCTGAACAATCTCGAAAACTAGTTTGACATTTTGGAGCATGGGTTCATTTTCTGCTCAAAATGCGTTTCTTTGCGGTACAGTCCTTCAAAAAATTCAAAAAGATGACGTGTTAGGAATGGACACAGATTAATAAAACTGTCCTGAAATATCCATCGAATATACGTCAATGGTAAGCACCAAGTGGTATGCAAGTCATACTCTCTTACAACTTTTAAAATTTCTGACGGACGAGATACAAAATACCGAGATCAGACGAGCGAGGAAAGCATGTTCCAGGAAATAAAATTTCAATGAAGGCAATAAGTGCTGAAGGAGAGCATATCGCGTTTTTTCCATCGTATCTGTCTCATTATTCAAGGAATGAAAATCCAAACAGAAAATACTTACCTCCTTCATTAAACATTCGCGTCATGTACAATTTGTGTGAAGAAAATGATTAAAGTGAAACTATGATTTTAATTTACAATTTCATACTCCTGCAAAGGATACATGCGCAAATTGTGATGCGTACAGGTTTAAAATTGCATCCTCAAAAGATGAAAACCTTAAATATGAAGAAGAGAATGCTTTTACTATCCATTTGCACAATGCAGAGGCTGCAGAGGCTGCTACTTAAAGCAAGATACAGAAAGGGCAAAGATTGATGATTCTATGCCTTCACATTTGATTTGGAAAAGGGTATACTTGTTACGAAAATTAATTAAAAAAATTTATTAATTTAATATTATAGTAGAATAGTGTAACATTAATGTTATTAATAGTTTTATTAGAAATGAAGTTGTACTCAAAGCATATAAATACAACAAGTAACCCAGTAACTTAAACTATACTTCAACACTCCCACTAGAGTTAAAGTTCTTGACACCGAGTTTGTATCTGTAATAGTTGAAAAGTTTGCTTGGCAATGATTTTGTTAATATGTCCGCAGTCATTTCTTCGGTGCCAATGTGTTTTATTTTCAAGAAATCTTTATCTACAAGATCTCGTATAAAGTGATGCCTGATATCGATATGCTTGGATTTGCCGTGATACATACTATTATGTGCCAAATCAATTGCACTTTTGTTGTCAGAATAAGTCAACGATCCTGCAGAAACCTTTGTTATCTCCGCATACAAAGCCTTCAGCCAAACAGCTTCCTGACAAGCCGCCGATATAGACATATACTCTGCTTCGGTTGTCGATAACGAAACTGTTGTTTGACGTTTCGAATTCGAAGATATGCAACCATCTTGAAAAATAAATGCATATCCAGTCGTCGATCGTCGATTGTCTAAGTCGTTAGCCCAATCCGCATCTGCAGATAAAGTTATTTCACCATCTTGAATCTCTTGAATTCAAGCTTGAAATCCAAAGTGCCTATCAGATAACGAAAAACGCGCTTTACTGCTGTCCAGTGCGACCTTCCTCGATTCTTGTTGAATTTTGATAATGTTTCCACTGCGAAGGATATATCTGGTCTGTTTTATCTGTGCTGCATACAACAAACTCCCAATTGCTTGCTGGTATGGGACATTAGCCATCTCTTTCAATTGTTCATCGCTTTTAGAACAAAGCTTAAGCGATAGGTTTTGATTAACGTCCACAGGTGTACTTACGCTCTTGCAATCATCCATATTGAATCTTTTTAAGATATCCTTTCTGATCAATCCAGAGCTTCCCATTCCTTCTGTCACGTGTAATATTCATACCCAGTATAAATTTTGCAGTGCCGATATCCTTCATCTTAAAACTTTTCTTCAAAAACGCCTTTTACTTTTCATTGTATTCAGAAATGTTTGAAAAAAATAAGAATATCGTCTACATATATTGAAATGTATGTCCAATTTTCCACATTAAAGTATATGCAAGGTTCTGTTTTAGATTGTTCCATTCCAAAATTTACTGCTTAACTTTTGATTCCAGCAACGACTTGCCTGTTTCAACCCGTAAAGTGACTTCTTTAATTTGTACACTTTGCCTGGCTCTACGTTGAAACCATCCGGATACTCCATGTAAATTTCATCCTTCAGCTCAGTCTGCAGAAATGTCGTTACTACATCCATTTGGTCAATGTCTAAGTCGTACTTGACCGCTCGTTTTCAGGAAAAATATAAAATACGCCACTTTAATTTTCACACACTTCTATACTGAAAAATTGATCCTCAAGAAAAACTACATCTCTACTGACGGTAACGCACCCACTGCTCGGATTCAAAAATCTATACGCACAAATCTATATATCACAGTATCCAACAAATATCATTTCTCTACCTTTTGCGTCAAGCTTTCTTCGCTTTGCTTTCGGCACCTGAATTACTGCTTTACATCCAAACACTCGTGCGTGTTTTAAAGTAGGTTTTCTTCCTGACCATACCTCCTCAGGTGTTCGATCTTCTAAACCCTTGCACGGCGATCTATTACCTAGATATACTGCCGTATTTGTCGCTTCTGCCCAGTATTTTTTCTCTAAATTTGCTTGAATCAGCAGACATCGAGCCTTCTCGATCAATGTACGATTCATCCTCTCCATTTCTCCATTTTGTTCAGGTGTATATCGTGCAGTAGTTTGGTGTACTATTCCTGCATTTCTTGTCACGCGAGCAAACCGTTGATTACAAAATTCAATCCCGTTGTCCGTGCGTAATACTTTTATTTTACGTCCCGAACCTCGAATGTCTCGAACTTGTCAACAAACTTGCGAACTTGCTAAAAACCGTCCTCGAGTAGTCATCAATAAAAACCAATATATACGTTCGTTAATTTACTCGACATGATTTTGTTTATAAATTCCTCCATCGATGAGCAATCTTCCAACCGCGTAGTAATCAGCTTCCTTAGCAGACTCACCCTCCTTGTCAGGCCTGAATCTTGAAATGCCCTTTCAAGATTTGTCCTCATGTCGCTTGCTGTTAACGCATTCTGGATGTGAACATACAGCAACGTATCCACGAGCAGAACCAACTTTGACCTTGCCATGATATTCTTTTTCACATCCACCTCCATGTCCAAGACGCATTTCCACAAATCTTCCATTTACAGGTAGGCCTCTACTGCAAACTTCCACTGCTCCCAGTTTTCACGCCCTTTGAGAAATTCAATCTGTGGCACGCTTCCCATTGAGACATCGAACCAATATCAAAAAATGTATGAAGAAATTTTTATTGACATATAAATTTTTCAATAAAATTTTATTTTTATATTCTTTTTTTTATTGAGAGTTTGGACTGGGCCCATAACCTAATGTTATTAATAGTTTTATTAGAAACTAGCGAATGCCCGGAATGCGTTGCAATGCCACTTAGCAGAACTTCCCGGTACTTCCGTTAGTAACGGAACTTACCGGTACTCCCGTTAGTTAGAGGAACTCACCGTTGTATCGATTCTGAGTTACGGCTGTGAAATTATCGGCTACAAACTCAGAAACAAAATCCCAAATTTTTAGGAGCAATATTAGCAATGTTATCGTATATTTTCACTTAACTAAACAAATTGTGGCCGTAATAAGTGGGCGTGGCAAATTTTGTATATACTGTTATTCTTCCCGATGCATCCCGTTACATGTTTTCTGTATAGCGCATCAAGTTTCTCAGCAATGGTGATAGGCATAAAATTGATCCACCCATTTTTGAAAGTAATCGTTAAATTGATCCAACCACGTCCATTTTTGGGTAAGTTATCGACAGTGCCAATACAAACTCAGATACCAAATTTCAGATTTTTAGGAGCAATATTAGCCACATTATCGCATATTTTCCATTTTTTTCAAAGTGGGCGTTAAATTGATCCAACTCGCCCATTTTTGGTGAAGTTGTCGACAGTGTCTATACAAACTCAGATACCAAATTTCAGATTTTTAGGAGCAATATTAGCGGAATAATCGAATATTTTTACTTAGTTTTACAAATTGTGGGCGTAATAGGTGGGCGTGGCAAAATTTTCTTTGCCCTAAACCTAAGTTGTCGTGAGCACAGCAACTCCCCAAAGTTTCATCACAATCGGATGAATGGTTTAGAGCAATATTAGCGAAATAATCGAATATATTTACTTAGTTTTACAAATTGTGGGCGTAATATGTGGGCGTGGCAAATTTTTCTTTGCCCTAAACCCAAGATGGCGTGAGCACAGCAACTCCCAAAAATTTCATCACAATTGGATGAATGGTTTAGACGCCCATTTAGTACAAAGAAAGATATAAACATACATATATGTAAGTAGATTGCTATGTTCTAAGAGTAACATATATAACAAGTTATATACAACAAGTAAATTAAACTATACTTCAACAAACATTATTACATATTATATGCTAGTATAAATTTTATCGGTTTGTTTTTTTTATTTTTGTTAACTTTGGGAGTAAACTAAATGAGTTCTAATTGACATATCGTCGGATCAAATATCACTTAAGAAGTGATAAAGTTTTGTGAAAATACTGCACTAATCAAGGTTTGAAAAGAATTGCCATAGAATTGATTATGGAAGTTTTTATAAAAACCTATATATCTCAAAATAATAAAAATGTGACTCTACCTCCTCACAAAAATTGATGAGGTGATCCATAACTCAGTAAAGCATCAGTAATATAAAACTTTAAGCTACTCCCGCTTAAATTGATATTGACCAAGATTGTTATGGTAGTGAATTTTGGTGATATGATTACTTTCATACCAACTCGAAACAAGAAATTCTAAATCGAAAGATATTAATATTTGGTATTGCAACGAGTTTTAAGTCGGGCTTTTTACCCTTGGCGTCCAGAGTCCACAGTTACAAATATTTAATTAAGGTTGGTTTTGTTTTAGTTCTATTTATTGAAATTTATATTTTTTTAATTCATAAGTTATTATTAATTTCTAGTTGGAACGTTATCGGTTATGATTGTGGCTGCAGTTTATTCTTCGTCTATCGTGATATTAGCGAAGACCCGCAAGGTCCTTATTGAGGGGCTTTTGATTTGATATCGGTTGTTACTGATCTTCCTGCCCGTTTAAATGTTTGTGTCAGTAATAAATTGATCTAACTCTCCTGTCCTCTAAAAAAGAATTGCTTTGGATTTCGGCAATTTTTCCTCGTCTACCTATTAAGATTCAATAAAATTTTTTTCCTCGGGGTGTGGCGCATCAGGTATATATTTCAAACTAGCGAATGCCTGGCATGCGTTGCAATGCCACTTAAAAAAAGAAAATGTGTGTTTTTGAAATGAATTTATTCAAGTACATTCATTTTTATATTTAAACTAGCGAATCTTCCCGGTACTCCCCGTTAGCGGAACTTCCCGGTACTCACTGTTGTAGCGATTCTGAGTTACGGCGGTGAAATTATAGGTATACAAACTCAGAAACGAAATCTCAAATTTTTAGGAGCAATATTAGCCACTTAATCGCATATTTTTTATTGTTTTTCAAAATGGGCGTTAAATTGATCCAACCTCGCCCATTTTTGGTGAAGTTATCGACAGTTTCTATACAAACTCAGATACCAATTTTCAGATTTTTAGGAGCAATATTAGCGAAATAATCGAATATCTTAACTTAGTTTTACAAATTGTGGGCGTAATATGTGGGCGTGGCAAAATTTTCTTTTGGCGTGAGCACAGCAACTCCCCAATATTTCATCACAATCGGATGAATGCTTTAGGCACCCATTTGGTACAAAGAAAGTAAGATAGAAAGAAAGAAGAATTCATTTTTATATATATAGATATAGTTAGAAATCACCGGCACTCCCCGTAGTAGCGATTCTGAATAACGCCCACTTTTGCAGAAATTATCGATAGTAACCATAAAAAACTCAGAAACAAAATTTAAAATTTTTCGGAACAATGTAATCGTATAATTTCACTTAAGTAAACAAATTGTGGGCTTTTTAAGTAGGGGTTGTATACCCTGTTATTCTTCCCTGTGCATACAAGTTTTCTATATAGCAACCTGTTATTTTTTAAGTGTGCGTTAAACTGATCCAACCACTGTCATTTTTGGTTAAGTTCTCGACAATACCCATATAAACTCAAATACAAAATTTTTTGGTGAAGATGTCGATAGTGCGCAATAGGGAGTAATAGGTGGTCCTGGCAAAACCATCCTTGGCGTGCACACAGCAACTCGCCAAAATTTCATCGTAATCGGATGAAAGGTTTAGACGTGCATATGGTACAAAGAAAGAAAGAAAAACTAGTAAGACAATTATCTTCGGCTATGCCGAAACTCATATACCCTCCACCATTTCAGTGACACCAAGAAATGTGTTTCTTTTAGCACATAAGTGCTACATATCTCTATTATAAGTGGGCGTTGTTCTTTTCGGATCACGCCTATTTTTTATCAGTATTGTGTTACTACTAAAGTGCTAAGTATTGAATTTGAACTTAATAGCTGCCCTGGAACTATTTAAAATAATTTTTGGAATGTGGTGGTTTGTATGGGAGGGGGTAGTAGTTTTCCGGCAACTACTAAAACCCCGTCTAAAACTATTTTTATATTTTTATTGCGTTAATTGAATTTTCTGAAACAATTATAGTTTCCAGTCTGATCGCAAAGCGTTCGTTATTCAAATTCATGGGAAAATTAAAACTTCCTCTGTTTCATTGACCTCTAAGTGTTTGTTGTATAATTTTATCAAAATTTATCCCAGCAATTTTAGTTTTATTTTCGAAATTTTGCACTTGCTCCACCCTTTTTTTTTAAATGAGCGTTAAATTGATCCAACCACTCCCATTTTTGGTGAAGTAGTCGACAGTGCCTATACAAACTATAATACCGAATTTCAGATTTTTAAGAGCAATATTTGCAAAATAATCGAATATTTTTACCTAGTTTTACAAATTATGGGTCCAAAACCATTCTGGCGTGAGCATATTAACTCTAACATTTTATTGCAATCGGATGAGTGGATTAGACGCGCATGTGGTACAAAGATAGATAGATAGATAGATAGATAGATAGATAGATAGATAGATAGTTAGATAGATAGATAGATAGATAGATAGATAGATAGATAGATAGATAGATAGATAGATAGATAGACAGACAGATAGATAGATAGATAGATAGATAGATATATATATAGATAGATAAATAAATATATATATATATATATATATATATATATATATATATATATATATATATATATATATAGATAGATAGATAAATAGATAGATAGATAGATAGATAGATAGATAGATAGATAGATAGAAAGATAGATAGATAGATAGATAGATAGATAGATAGATATATAGATAGATAGATAGATAGATATATAGATAGATAGATAGATAGATAGACAGATAGATAGATAGATAGATAGATAGTTAGATAGATAGATAGATAGATAGATAGATAGTTAGATAGATAGATAGATAGATAGATAGATAGATAGATAGATAGATAGATAGATAGATAGATAGATAGATAGACAGATAGATAGATAGATAGATAGATAGATAGATAGATAGATAGATAGATAGATAGATAGATAGATATATATATAGATAGAAAGAAAGATACATTCATTTTTATATATATAAATTATTATTTTTTAATTTAAAAGTATTTATTAATTTCTAGTTGGTTATCCTTAATCTCAAATATAGAGTTTAAAATCTAGCTTGATTTACTTCTACACCAATCTTAAGAAAATATCCTTACTAATATTAGGTTGTCGAAAAAGTCTTTTCGTATTTCTAACCAAAGTTCAACACATTTTTTTTATATTTATAATGAACTTTATTGAACCAAATATGTACCATTTTGGTCGACCACCTTTTGCCATTTTTCCACTAGAGACATTATTCCATCAGTGAAAAACTTTTGTGGTTTCTCGGCGAAATTGATCCAACCACGCCCACTTTTCGTGGAATTGTCGACAGTGACCATACCAACTCAAATTCCATATTTGAGAGTTTTTGGAATTTTATTAGTGAAATAATCGTTTTTGTTGACTTAATAGTCAATTTTGGGCGTGTAAAATTTCATATAGCCTATCATTCCTTCCAGACCCATCTCGATATATGTTCCAAGTTTGAAGTAAATCGGTTCAGCCGTTTAAGCGTGAAAACGGTACGAACGAAAATAAATAAATAAATAAATAAATAAATAAATAAATAAATAAATAAATAAATAAATAAATAAATAAATAAATAAATAAATAAATAAATAAATAAATGAATAAATAAATCTTCCTTTATAATATTAGTAAGGATGGATGGATAGATAGAAACAAAAATGAAGCAACAAAAAATATTGAATACTCATTGAGAATGTTTAAAATCTTGCGATAATTAAGTTTTCTTCTTAAATAAACTATTTTACTTAATTTTATTTTTTTCTTCTCATTTTTTAGGTTCAAAACGATGCACGTTTTTTAAAAAAAAATTTATCATGTGACCAACCAAATCTTGAAACCAATCTTCAGTTTTCTGGAATAAGCGGACAACAAGACGAATATTACATATTTTGCATAATATGTTATTTAAAGGAGTCTGTGACAAACGTGTTTTATACTTTGGATTTATGTAATCACAGATTTTGCACATCATGTTTAGTCAAATACCTAAAAAATGAAATCAGTGAATCGCGCACAGATATAGGTAATATTTTATTTTAAATTGTCTATTAAGTGTCATATTATAAATTTTGTTAAGAATTATAGTCTAATAAACCACAATCATTATCAATAATTTTCTAAATAAATCTCGAATCCAACTATATTTAAATTATCGCCATCGTTATCTTTGCATTTTTTGATCATATTCGAGTTTTTTTTTAGTGTTTAAACTTTAATATAACTAATTTCACCTCGCTTAGTGAGAAAAATATTAAATTACTTAAATAAATACATTTTTCCTATTAAACTAACTCTTTTCAACCTAAGTTTAGCTTAAATCAATATTATTATTTTTTATATAGTTATGCGTCTTCTTTAAAATATTTTGTTTTTGTTTAAGGTTTTTGTTGAAACTTCTTAGACGATAAAAAATTAAGACTAGTTGTTTAGTCCCTTCCTATGTATACATAAAAACGAATGTTTCTTTCTATATTTCTGTTTATCTATCTTTATTTCTTTGTACCCTATGTGCGTTCAAAGCACATGTAATAAGGATGGATCGAAAGAATAATATGGTATATAATTCGGAAAATGTCCATTTGCTTGGCACTTTGTCTGGTCGATACTTGTCGACGTGTATTCTGCATGTGTTTACTTTACACACGACAAAGCTGCAATTTAAAAAATTGTAATATCTTCCGTTAGGGTAATTTCTTTTAAGTCATCTTGAAAATAAAAACAATCACATATATTCACAGTCAAAAAAAGCTGACTATTTAATTTTAGTTCTTTCTTTTTAGCAGAAATTATAGATCTGACGAACATATTAAAATAAAGCCACTGTTCACATACAACTCTGACGAATACAAAGAGGAAACATACAATTAGAAATCAATGAAAACGAACAGTCTCCAAACTACACGGAAAGCGAACCGTCACGTTACGGACACCTAACAACGGCGAAACATTTTCAAAAGCACTCACGAAACTTTTTTAAATATTTTAATTGATGTTATATTTTTAAACACAAAAATTTTCATAAAAGTCATTTTGACAATATACCGAATTTTAAGTGGATTTAAATTATGCATGCGTACAAACATATATGCATTTATATACGAGTATGTACATACATATGTCAGAGCATGTTAGCTCTAATCGTTAGTAATTTGGTATGTAAAAAAAACACCTTTCATTACTGACGTCTTGATATTCTTCTTCGTAGGTCGCAGTTTGCTGCTGCTTTTGATCGGCTCTTATTATGTTTTAAATGTGCATTATTCGGCTAGTTTACATAGGCACCTATATAAACAATCATATCGTTCTATCCATTTCTAACCGTTTTGGTTTTGGGAAATTTCGTCCGGTTTTTGAGAAAGTTACAGTAAATAATGCAAACAATGCGCTCCACCATTTTATAGACTTAATTTAACTTACAAAGTAATCGGTACTAAAAAGTATAGTACTTTATCCGCTCTATTCTTTACCATTTCCACGATTCTGGGAAGAAGTTTCGCTAGAGAATTTTTTATGCGTAACGTTTAAGACTCCCTCCATGTTGAATCACATGTTTAGGCTTTCGTTGTCACCTCGTCTATATAATTGCACTGGACAGTTGCCACACTCGCTACATTCCTTAAAACAGTTTTAATGTGATGCTACTTAATTAAGAAAATGTAACTAATCTTTTTTGAATTTACATTTTGTTTATTGACATCAAACTTTTACGAATAAAACGAGTAAAATGAAGAAAATCTATGGATAAATGTAAAAGTTATTTTAAGTTAAATAGAAGCACCCCAATAATTTATTTTCTTAGAGCATTTTTTTTAATAATAAGTGATAATAAGTGGGCGCGGCTGATTTTATAAAGCTTATTCCGTTCCGGCTAATTCCTCTAAGTTGGTGTTTAATCGATCAAACCACGTCCATTCTTGGTAAAGTTGTCGACAGTGACTATACTAACTACTTTCTGATTTTTAGGTGTAATATTACCGAATAATTGAAATTTTATTTCTTAACTTCAGAAATTGTGGACTTTAGAGGTAAGCGTGGCAAAATGTATACAGCCGACTAAGACCCACTAACGCTATGTGTATTAAAATGACACCGGTTCAGCGGTTCTTAAGTTTACTCGGAACAACTGACAGACAGATAGACAGACGTTGATTTATATATAATAGTTTAATAAACTTTACACTTATACTTAAATTGTTTACCAAATTAACGGCTCGGAGTACCCTTCGATATATGTATGCCGCCTACATGCACGTAAATAAATATATATATATGATTTATATATTGTCATAAATACCACGTCTTCGTATGGACGTTACAAATGGAAGAACAAACAAAAGTTTGTTATATCCAAAGTTTCTTATATTCAAAGATTTTGTAAAAATATCTGTAGTTCCATTAGAGACACATCGTCTCTGTTGTTTCTTTCTAGACTATAAGAGTACATCCATAAATTTTGAGAATATATCCTCTCATAGATTTTATATCTACAATATGACTGCCTAGTCGGCATCAAAATGTCCAACAATCGAATTATTTCCTTCTTTATTGAAACATAACTTCAAAATTTTCGTTCCTTTCAAATATTTACCATTTTTATTTGAAGCACATATACCTTCCGAGAAACATCATATTCCTAATGTCTCAGTTAAAAAATAAGTAACTTTTATAAGTCTGATTTACTTCAATACTACAACTCGGCCGGTTTCACTGCAGTTTTTGTTGGGCTCTGATTGAATATATATTTTGCAGCAACTGCAGCTTAAGCCAGATCTTCTTCGGCATTCCTGACTTAATAAGAATAGCTCTAATATTCTCCTTCAGTGTTCTGTTGAATCATTCAGTCACTTCATTGCTGAGGCGAGTATGAAATAGTTGATTCAACTCAGATTTTTTGTGATTTTAATTAACAATTATTTAGCGCACTGTTCTATATGAAGCCGCTCCTATGTGCGACGGTAGTAAATCAGCGTGCTGATTCTTTGTTTTGTTTGGATGTGCTTGCCTTACGATGGTTGTGTGTTAAACATCTGCTGACCGCACTGTTTAGATATAATAATATAATATAATATAATATAATATAATAAAATATAATAAAATATAATATAATATAATATAATATAATATAATATATAATATAATATAATACAATATAATATAATATAATATAATATAATATAATGTAATTTAATATAATATAATATAATATAATAATAATAATATATATATATATATATATATATATATATATATATATATATATATATATATATATATATATATATATATATATATATATATATATATATATATATATATATATATATATATATATATATATATATTGCAATGCCACTTAAAAAAGAAAATGTTTGTTTTTAAAATTTATTTATTCAAGTACAATAATATATATATATATATATATATATATATATATATATATATATATATATATATATATATATATATATATATATATATATATATATATATATATATATATATATATATATATATATATATATATATATATATATATATATATATATATATATATATATATATATATTGTACTTGAATAAATAAATTTTAAAAACAAACATTTTCTTTTTTAAGTGGCATTGCAAGCCAGTGTCGTATTATGAGTTGATTTAACGATGTTCGTCCGTCCGTCTGTCTGTCCAACGATTACAGCAGTAGTGTAAGCTCCTAAACTGAGGTTAAGTTCGTAGATGTGCAAAAGCGGACCAAATCTAATAGTCCCTCATACAAACCACCCCTTTCCATGCGCGAAAAAATTTAATTGTTCATTTTAAATAGTTTATATTCAGATTCAATATTAAGCACTTTAGTAGTAACACAAAACTGATTCCAAAAAATGTCCGTGATCGAATAAGAACCACTCCCACCTCACATATAAACCACCTCCCATTACTTTCCATGCAGAAAAAAATGTATTAAAAATTATTATTATATTGCAGATAATTCAAATTCAGTTTGAATGGTAACACAAAACTAATGACAAAAAAATGGGTTTTGTTAAAATAGCTCGCTGCAGTAAATTTTAACAAATAAAAAGTCAGGGTTTCCTTTTTTGTAGTTTATTCGTACGTAGTTGAATTCAAAAGAATAAAAGTATCAACACAAATTTATTTAGCTTAAGCCTATATAAAAGTATTTCAGAGTGCTCGAATAAGCGGCATAAAAAACTCATTCTCGCATAAGCAACTGCAGTTAGAATTTGTACATACGCAAGAGAGAGAATTATTGTAGCTCAAGGTAAGGCAAACTAAGTACCAATTATACAGGGTACATACAAATTAAAAGTACTTTAACTGACAATGAAGTGACAATAATAAAATAATAAATCAATAGGCGAAGAATCCCGAACAGGGCTAGATCGAATAAATACAATGCCCACCTTCCATACATCTCCCCCGGATTTAACAAAGCAGTTCGTCTTTTTTGAAAAGAAGAAAACTAAATTTTAGTCCGCATATTTTTAATGGTCTTTATTATAATAAATTACCCTACAAACTCAGAAACAAAATCTCAAATTTTTAATAGGAATATTAGTAATGTCATATATATATTTTCACTTAATTAAACAATTTGTGGGCGTTATAAGTGGGAGTGGCAGGTTTTGTATATCCTGTTGTTCTTCCCGGTGCATTCCGTTACATGTTTTCTATATAGCGCATCAAGTTCCTGTGCAATGGTGGTAGGCGTAAAATTGATCCACCCTATTTTAAAAGTGGGCGTTAATTTAATCCAACCTCGCTCATTTTCGTATCTGGCAATATCCCCCTCTCTCATCAAAGTATTTTTGTTTTAATTTTTTGTTTTTTCTGGTTCGCATTATCGAGTTTAATGGAAGTTTTTTTACTATCAGCCTTATGATTCTCGAAACGAAAGTTTTCGTTTCGTTCGAAACTGACTTACTTTCGTTTAAAATTGTTAAAGTTTTCTTTCATTTGCTTTTCATTGAGAATTATTTCTACCCATACGAAATTTTAAATCAATTTTATTTAGACTTTGCCCATAGATATTTTTTACATAAGCTTTGTAGTTTTCTGAAAAAAAAAAAAAAAATTTTTTGTTTTTAAGTGGTTGCATTTTTTGTTTTAAAATATTTTATATAAATAAAATATTTTTATTCGCGGGTTTTCAGCGATTGAGCGAAGATGAAAAGCAAATATAAATATTTTATGGAAACTGGAAATCGAACACTCAATTTCCTTCCGTAGCTTACGAAAAAATTTAAATTTTTCAGATTTTTAAACAATTTCCGTTTGAATAAAAATTTATTCAAGGACATCTCGATGACATTGCACCATAAAAGGAAACAAAATCAGAAAACACTGCAATTCCACCAATTTTGGTAATGGTAACATTTCTAAGCTTTCTCACAATTGGAGTTATCAAAAACCAGTTGGAAAACAAAACTTTCGTTTAAGGCAGTTTGCTGGTACATTGAAATGAAATAATACATACAAAAAACCTCCTAACTATTGCTAATATATGGTAAAATGTTCAATGGTTTTGTCGTCGTTTCCAAAATATAATCAGTTCCCAAGCACAACATAAAATGTTGTATTTAGTTTCAACTCTATATGTCATATGGTTCTCCATATCATGTTAACAAGAAATCAGTACTTTTTAAAAGTGGGCGTGCTCATGGGCGGATTATCCCAGTTCGTCTAAGTCACAAGTGAAACCAGTGTACAAAATTTCAGCTCAATTTCTCTAACGGTTATCTCACTATCGCGTTAATAAGAACTGATGAAATACAGATACAAGGTGGCGCAAAAGAAGTCATCCGATGTTGTTTGGCTCTTATTTTTTTCTAAATAAACAACTTCGATTCTGTTTTTTGATTATGTTTATTTAGACCTTTAGAATTAATTGTGTTAAGTCGAGAAGATGATATCGGATAAATGGGCGCCGTCACAATTGATTGCCATACGGGCTCGTTTTATGGGATTTTCCATCACTTCGGCGAGAGTTTCGGGCGATAAATTCTCGCATTCGTGTCGGATATTTTCCTTGAGGGCTTCCAAGGTCTCAGGCTTGTTGATGTAAACACGAGACTTCAAAAAACCCCATAAAAAGAAGTCCGGGACCGTTAAATCGGGCGATCTGGCGGGCCAGTGCAAATCGCCAAAACGCGAAATTAAGCGACCCGGAAACGCGGCCTTCAGAATGTCGGTTGTGGCTCGTGCAGTGTGTGCTGTTGCTCCGTCCTGTTGGAACCACATGTCCACCAGTCCTAATTCGTCCAGTTCGGGCAGAAAAAACTCGGTCAACATTGCCCTATAGCGCGCACCGTCCACTGTTGTCGTTTGACCCGCGGCGTTCGGCCCGATGACTCCTCCAGCGTGAACAGCGCACCACGTAGTCACTTTGAGCGGGTGTAATGGTTTCTCGTGCATCACTCGCGGATTTTCGGTTCCCCAGAAGCGATAATTTTGCTTGTTCACGTACCCGCTGAGGTGAAAATGAGCCTCATCGCTCATTATGATTTTTGCCAACACCACAGACGAATTGTTACGCAAAAAAATAGACACAATTATTCCGCGTTCTTGGGGAGTGTATCGCTCCATGGCTTATTCACTTGTATTCTGTATCTGTCTAGTCCACAAATGTCAAAACAGATTTGACATTGGCGGCCATTTGCAAAAATGAGAGCATCTTCCAATAGGGTGATTTCTTTTGCGCCACCTTGTATAAGCGCATGGCTAGATCAACTCAGTTTATGATTCTGATCATATTTGTCTATATCTATCTTGAATATTTCTCTACATTATAAACATTCGGTCAAAACCAATATACACCATAATAAAAAAAAGTTAGTTCTTTAAAGTAGATTAAAACTTTTTATTACTATTCTATAAATGAATCAAAATATGTACAGCATAAAATAACTAAAGAGATGCAAATTTTTTTTTTTCAATTAATGAAATTAAAATGCAGCAATACCAACAGCAGACAGCGATTATTTTAGAAGCATCAACATCAGCAGAAGCAGTTAAATTTCAACAAATAATATAAATACATTTCAGCAAAATCAGCTATAAGAACAAACAACTTTGCTAACTAACTAAACAACCACCGCAAATTTTGCAAATTCAGCACAAACTGACACAAACTCAATAGCAAAAAAAAAAAAAATGAATCGACAACGCGAAAAAAAACGAATATTCATCAGGGAGAAAAGCTCCAGTGCTTTCGTAAACCATATTAAGGAAGGACAACTTTTACATAATTCATCTCGTAAGGGGTAACATTCACGAAACAAAAGTTCAAAGCGACGTAGAAAGAGCCAGCACATTTGCTGTTCACCTCCAAAAAGTGTTTCGACCAAATCCTGAAACAAACGAATTTGGACCACCGACTTTAACAAATGACTCCCAGCCTAAACGTGAACCAATCAAGGTTCGTCCAAACGAAATCTTAAAATTCATTAAAGAGCGGGTTTCGACCTAATAACCCTAAAAATGGTTATTGAGCTTCCTTTCTGTGCCGTCTGCACCATTGCCCAGCTCTTCAATGCCATTACCAAACTGGGTCACTTTCCAGAGAGATGGACAAAGTATATTATTATAATGATACCAAAACCAGGAAAAGATCACACAGTTCCCTCATCGTACAGACCAATAAGTCTTCTATCGTGCTTATCAAAACTCTTTAAAAAATGACTGGAAAATGAATTGAAAAACACTGAACTATTGAGTAATCGTCAGAAATACGAAACGCTTTTGAAAATCAAGAATATTGTACAATTTTTCTGGATGTTTCTCAAGCATTCGACAGAGTTTGGTTGGAAAGTCTAATGCATAAGATTTAAACAACGTTTCCTAACATGTGTATTGATAGGAACTGCTAAAATCGTATATCTACGACAGGAAATTCGTAATACGGAATAACTCAACAATTTCCGACGAGCACACCATCGAAGTCGGAGTTCCTCAGGGCAGCGTACTCGGCCCCACACTATATGTCCTCAACACAGCAGACATCCCAACAAACAGGCAACTGACAACATCTACCTTTGTCGACGACACAGCTATTCTCAGTCGCTCTAAATGCCCAATGCAAGCAACAGCGCAACTAGCTCTTCATCTGGCTGACTTGAAAAAAGGCTATCTTACTGGAGAATAAAGGTCCACAGCTCCTGTTAAACAATACAGCACTCCCGCAAGTAAACGAAGTGACGTGCCTTATAGTACATCTAGATAGAGGACTTACTTGGTGCAGACACATTGAAGCCAAGAGAACACATCAGATCATTTCCCGGTGATTATTATACTAAGTAAAAATTCAATTAAAAATAACATACCATGTAGCTTCACAATTACAAAACCGATTGATCTCAATTTTAAAGAGCTAGTCACAACAGCGATTAATTTAAAATCGTCATTAAAAACAATTGATCTTACAGATGCAGTAGATCATTTTAACAACTGTATCAAAAATCCGTATAGTCTTCCACGCCAGAGTGTGTAAGCTAACATGCAACAGTGTATTCAATATCTATCCAAAATAAAAGAAAAGAAAAACGTGTAGCGAGAAATAGATTGCAACAAACACGTTTTCCAGTCGACAACTTCTAAACGTAGTGTTTACTCCAAATCCAGATACACCATCTGCGGAAATCATAGATAATGTGGCATGGCTTTTAAATGAACCATTTCAATTAGATTTACCCATAAAAAATAGTTCACAAAAAAGGAAGTGTGCTTAGAATTAAAAAATCTCAAACTATGATCTATGATCTAACAATGGGAAAAATTTTGAAAAAACTCCTAGTAAAAACGATAACCTTTTTGACACAACTTTATAACGCAGTGTTGTGTATAAGTATTGTATCACCGCAGTGGAAAGTAGCGCAAATAGTAATGATTCAGAAACTCGGAAAACGTGCTGAAGACCCTAAATCATAGAACACTTCTGGTAACTAAACAAAAACTCACAGCTTAGCTACGAAAATAAGCTCTTATTATATAAAAGCATCCTGAAACTATTATGGACATACGGAATAGAACTCTGTGGTACATCTTCCTACTCAAATGTATAAATACTTTAACGCTTTCAGTCTAAAATGCTGTGTGCTATTGTGAATCCACCATGGTATGTAACAAATGCCCGAATTCATCGAGATCTTCAATTAAAAATGAAATAAAACTTAAATCAAGCTCATATCAAAAGCGAATCAATAACCATCCAAATATACTGGCATCCAATCTGATGAGCACACAACATACGTTTTTCAGAATGAGAAGAAAAGCCCCACAGGGACTCAACTTATTAGTTTGAAAAGTATTATATAATATATGGGTGTGTCACTGGACACCCATCATTCATTTATTTTCTAAAATCATTTTGTAAATATTGTTAAAATTGATTTCTGACAAAAAAAAATTTATTAATGATATAAAACCGCTTAGTTATTATTCTCACACAAAAGAAGGTGTTAGCGTAAAGCAACTTAATTATTATTTTTTCTATCGCAACAAAATGTAACGACTCAATCCATATTTGAATTTATTTAATCTTTTTCATTTTAACTATTTTTTAGTTTATTTTGATTTAATTGCTGTGCATAGCAGGCGGCAATGTTTAATCCAACTATTATTGACTTACATTTCTTTATTTTAAGTGGTATTATTGAGTTATAAAAAAAACTGTCGTCAAGTTTGATGTTAACATTTAATAAAACTGAAATACATTTATTTTCAGCTTGCCCACAGTGTTCATCAGCAATTCATCCCAATGATATTGAATATTTATTAACGGATTTTTTGGAATTCAAAAATAAATACGAAGATTTTATGATTAGACGGTATCTTGTTGCGGACTCTGATTCAAGATGGTGTCCTGCTCCAGATTGCAGGTGATATATTTTAACCATTGTTTTTTACTTGCGTTTTCATATTGTTACTATTGAAAATAGTTCTATTTTTGTTAACGGTTTTTTATATTACAGTTTTAAATGTTGAGATGAAAAATTTCTTTTATATAACTTGTAACGAACCTTCGACCAAGGTTCGCACTACAGAAATTTATAATATGAGACTAGAGCTCTAACGAGAGAACGCAACAATAGTTTAACCTTTTTTTACTAAAATTGTATATATTGTGAATAGATATACTAAAACTTAAATCTTAAACCTAAATTTAACCAAAAACCTAATTTTACCACCGCGTTTGGTGGGACTTCTAGAGAATGCAATTTATTCAACTTCGGTTGAAAAGAACTTAAAAACAGTTTGATGGTAGCGCCCCGTTATTACTAAATAGTTGGCGTAAATTTTAATGCTGTAGGGACTATGAACGTATGTCCTCTTTTGCGAACACTTGCACCTATTTGGTAGAATTTGGCTGCTTGTCGTAGACGAAGCGATGACCAAATTATATTTGTGCTCACTAACCCTGCCATTCAAAGGTGGTCATGAAAAACATCTGGTTGTTGTTGTCTTGTTTTTTTAATCTTTTTTAGATCTGCTGATGCTGTTTGCTGCACTTGTTGTAAACTCTCGATGTTGCTGATCGTGCTGGTGCTGCTGCTGTCGATGTTGCTGCTAAAGGTGCTGATGCTCCTTTAAAACTTCCGCACGAGATTAAATTAAAATTCAAAACATTTTTTCCAGCAAACCTTTGCTGGTAAACACTTACTTCCAAATTTCACAAATTCAGCAAGGTGACTATACTTTTCAGGAGGTCGTCGGTCGCTAAGTCAGTCGAGCCAACAACACGAACATCGTCAGCGAATGTGACCGTACGGACGGTGACAATCGTCGCCACCTCCTTCCCATCGGTGTCTTAGACAACCTCCGGTTTCTTGTCTTCGCCAACTTGGTATGGATTTATCCATTTCTGCACCGGAGAATGCTTGTCATCCTTATCAATTAATTCGAGGACACGCTGCGCACCTCTACAGGCGGCACTAGTCCGCGCCGTTGACGGCGCTCTGGCATTATCTTCCTCCGCTTCACTCACCACACAGTTCACGAACGCCCGGGGCACCACGCGCGTGAAATATTAGTTATTATAGACTGCGTTGTCAGCCTGATATTTAGGCTGTTGGAGTGGATCTGTCAAAAAAACCTTTGGAACGCCATACCTTGCTAGAATGCTTTCTCGAAATGCTTTTAAGAGGTATTTATCTGTAGCCTTACGCAGCGAAACGAAGAAAACGAGGAGCATGCTGTGATCATGTTTTGATCGCAGCTGTGGTCATACGGTTGCCTGTGGGCTAACTTTAAAGCGCTGACACGAATCACAGCACCGAACATATTTGGCGATATCTCTGAACATACCAGGCCAGAAATATCGATTTGTTATCCGTGCTATCATATTCCTCATGATTTTCCTCCATAACCCGCTGACACAGTGGCGTGGCCACGGATAGCTTCCACAAAGCGCAGTCCTCGTCACATGTATGATGAGGGAGTTGCCGGTACAGCTATTCGTCGATGACGTAGCCAGAATACTTTCCCGAATCTCATCCATCTTTTTTTGTATCCAAAAGCACGTTGTCGCCGCCTCTTCCTTCACCTCTGCTCGTTGACAAGCATCCTGAGGCTGACGAGATATCGCATATGCAACCACGTTTTATTTACCTTTACGATATTGCACGGTAAAGTTATACTGCTATAGCTAGAGTGCTCATTTTAACGACATATGACAACATACTTATATCCTGGGGCCGCATTTTGCGTATACTCCACACAATAGCCAGACACACCTTCTCCGTTGGCGAATAGATTTTTTTCCGCCCGGTTGAGGTGTTGACTGGCGTAGGATATAACCCGTTCTCCGCCATCGAATTCCTGGGTAAGTTGCCCATAATCCGAAATCACTGGCGTCCTTCTGGAGCGTAGCATGTGCTTCCGTCAACTTCTCCTTTAATTGCTCAAACACTCGTTGATTTTCTTCGCCTCATTTCCAGTGTTTACCCTTCTTCAGCGTGGGCGTCAGGGGCTGTACTATGGCAGAGAAATCAAGAACGAATCTCCTGTACCACGATTTAATTGCAATGATGTGCCTTACGTCTTGTGGTGGTTATAACTCACGAATGTCTGAAATTTTCCGGATCCGTATGTAGAGTTTAATCCCGCACTTGTTTTAATAAATCAAACATACATCAAACATCAAACATATAATATTAAAATTAGTTATATTTTATTGAATACAAATTAAAATTACAAAGTGCTCCTTGCTTGTGTTTCTTTCTTGAATGTTCGGACTCAACTCTTCTTAAATTAAACTCTAACTGAGTTTTCTTTTGTCTTTTGATTTTGTTCTTTCCGTTGTGTTCTGTTTTTAATTCAGAGTTGTATTTTGTTGTCATTGTTGTATTAAGTTTTGCCGTCAAGGTCGAGTTTGTCGAAGTTCGTCAGGCTCATTTCCTACATTCGGCCGTCCTGATGTTTTATTCGTCTCGAATGGAGAAGTCCATTGTTTCATATACTCGGCGACTGTTGTTGTACTTACTGGACCTTCGTGGGCAACGATTTTCTCTACTTTGTAACAGCCATGATTTAATATCTCAATCACCATATAGGGTCGAAGAACTTGGGTTTTAGTTTTAACACTACTATATTGATACGTGCTTTGTGTCAAAGTTTCGGCGATTTTCATCTTGAATCTCTGAAATGTTGTTTTTCGCTTCGTATACCATCTCTTTCCATATTAAGTTCACGGATGGCTTCGTCTTCAAGTAGGGATTGTATGTTTGGGTTCTCTATTGTTATCATGTCTATGCCGGTTAATATTCTGGTAATATTTTTAAACTTCTTGAGAAGGTATTATTGATTGTTTGCTGTACTTTATCAACATGCTTATATCAAGTTGCAGGCGATTCAATACAAAGTTTGGAAATCATTGGAACAATTATTTTATGAATCAGCTCCACTTGACCATTACTGCGCTGTATTCCGGTTGAGATAAGTTAATGCTGAATTTCCTCTTCACAGTACTCCTTAAATGCATTAGAAGTAAAAGAAGTGCCCCTGTCAGAAATTATTCGCTTAGGATTTCCAAAAACTGGTGCTTGTTTCTTCAATATTTCGATAACCGAAAAACGCATCGATAACAACGAATATGTGATTGTACGCTTTGCTTGTTGACTCCATTGGACCTACGTGGTCAACGTGATACGTACCCAAAGGTGTGTTCTCTTAACCGCAAAGTGACCTTGTCGATGTGCAAGCTTTATAATTTCTTGCTCCATTGATGCAGAAATCACAATAAGTTCTCTATTATGATATTTATGTAAAGCCGTCATGTTTGATGGAAAAATCATCATAAGTACTGTTTTCTAAAATCTTCCGTACTGTTTTAGTCCATTCATCTCCAAGTTGCACTTCCTTGATCCAATGCTTTAGTGAGACTTCGAATAGCAAGGCAAGCCACTCTGCTTAATGCATCTACATGCTTCATCTTAGTTCCTGACCGATTTTCTACCTGATAGTCGAATTCTTAAAGGAACATTGCCCATCGTGATATTCTCAGTGGTACGTCCTTCTTTTCCATAGTCATTACGAACGCGTTACAGTATGCTACAATTTTTATCTTTGTGCCTAAAACATATATTCTCCATTTCTTCAATGTCTCAATTATCGAAAGTACTTCCAATTTGTAAGAATGATATTTCTTTTCATATGGTTTGGTATTCCTGCTCATATACTGCACTCTATCCAGTATATGAGCAGGAATACCAAACCATATGAAAAGAAATATCATTCTTACAAATTGTAAGTTGCTGATATTCGTTGTCCTCCTGTAGCAACACCGCTACATAACCGTACATGCTTGCGTCAGTATGAAACTCTGTTATTGCCGTAGGTTTAAATAACTTAAGCACTCTTACAAGATCTGCTTTTAATTGCCGTATTGCGATTAGCTCCTCATCTTTTAATTGGAACTTTACATCTTTTCGCAAGAAATCAGACAACGGTCTTGTTATAACAGCATAATCCTTCACAAACCGTCGAATATATGACATAAGTTCTAAAAATCTTTGCATCTCTTTTCTATTTGTCGGTATCGAAAAATTTTCTACAGCAATCTTTTTTTCAGCTGAAGGTCTTATTCTTTCATTTTCTATTACATATCCAAAAAAATTAACTTCTCTAGTCAAAAATTAGACCACTTTATTCGCAAACCACTTGCTTCCGCTACCTTTAACACACGCTCTAGCTTTTGGATCCCTTCATTTTTGTCCTTGAAGGGAATTATAATGTCCATTTATGCTACAACAGTTCCGTCAGTGATCAAGTCTCTTAAAACAGCCTACAAATCCCAAATGACACAAATAGGAATTCAAACTAGCCATTGTGTTCTACAAACGACGAATACTTTCTGGATTTTGTCTCTACCGGAACATGAAAGAAACCATTGGTTAAATCCAGAGTAGTAAAAACGTTAGCATTATTAAAACCATTGAAAAGTGATCCCGAACTATCTTTCCGTTGAGTTTACGAAAATCACAGCAGAGCTTTTTGCGGCCATCTTTTTTCGACGCTAATGCGTATTCTGACGTACTGGGCTGTATTATAACCTCTTGCAACCACTTTCCAATTTGCTCGACAATAATGCATTGGTCAACATATGACATACGCCTCGGTCTATGATACACTGGAATGTCATTGTTCAGTATTCTCATCGATACAGAAGAAAGAGGATGATTTTCTCTTGGTGTATATTCTGTAATCACAGACAGTTTCATAAAAAGGGGAGATGGTTTGACTTTAATTGTGAAAAATTCCGCAAGAAATCTTTCAAAGCACTTCAGACATATAACAAAACACAATTAACGGTGGACAGAAATAAATATGTGATAGAAAACAAACGTTATAAAACCATATGCTTAGAAAATAGGAAGAAATACCACAGAGAATAATACGAAACCAAACAAAACAAAAAATCAGGACTCAATAAATGAGTTCTTAGACCAGTTAGCAGAAATAATATAGATAACAGTTTTGAAACGAGTTTACTATACCCCATTTACAAAAAGGAGAAAAAAACGACGTAAGAAATTACAGGGGAATCTCTTTTATGAATTGCGTCGTAAAAATTATAATGGGTGTATTAAATTCTCGACTCGCAGCTTAGGTGGAAGAAAATAACATTCTTAAAGAGTTTCAAGCGAGTTTTAGTAAGAAACATTCCACAAATGACAACATTTACCAACTGACGTCAAAAGTGCACTTAAAGGTTAATAAAAAGAAAAAAGTTTATGGTTTCTTCGTTGTTTTTAAAGCTGCGTTTGATAAAGTACCCAGAAAATTACTGTTTTACAAACTACGTAGTATGGGAATATCGAAAAAATTGGTTAATTTTATTGAGAAAGTGTACCAGAATACAAACTCTGTGATTTGGGCAGAAAATAATATATATGACAATTTTGAAACTTACTCTGGGGTAAAACAAGGATGCTTAATGTCATCATTTTTGTTTGTATTATACTTGAATGACTTACACGATAAATTAGGCTGTGGTCTAAATGTTGACAATCTACATATAAGGCTCTTACTGTATGCAGACGATATAGTGTTTTTGGCAGATTAAATAAATGTTGGACTTACTTGGAGACTTACTGTGACAATTAGGATATGAAGGTGAACCTTACAAAATCTGCAATAATGGTGTTTCGACGTGGGGAAGCTAACAAAACAAGAGAAATGGCAGTATAAAAGTAAATATATAGAAATTAGTGCTGTTAAGTGGGGGTGGTGCTTGCACCATGGATGATTTTTAAAAATCTTCTAGAAAGAATAAATAATTCTGCTTTGACTAGTATAAACAGTACTTGGAATAGTTTCCCTGAAAAAAAGAAAATAAATATTAGCGAAAAATCGAAAGTGGACAAATTACAATTACACTTTATGCAAAAAATGTTTAGACTACCAAACTGCTTACCAACTTATGCTATCTATCTAGAGACAGGAGTTGAGAATATATATATCCCAAATTTGACATTTTTTTGGATTTTATTAGTGAAATAATCGTTTTTGTTGACTTAATTTGACTACTTGTGGGCGTGGCAGATTTCATATAGCCTATCATTCCTTCCAGACACATCTCGATATCTGTTCCAAGTTTGAAGTAAATCGGTTCAGCCGTTTAAGCGTGAAAACGGTACAAACGAAAATAAATAAATACACCTTCCTTTATAATATTAGTAAGGATATAAATATACAGAATATCTATCATCTATTCTGTAATCATCGGTGAAATTAAATGAAAATGTGCAATTCACCGCCTTCTGCGGCCACCCATAGGCTATTAAATTCATTCCGTCAAAATTCATTTGGACAATTTTATAATGCTATATTCCCAATTATTGCATTATATGCAATATCACGTTCCCTTACAACATGAAATTCAATATATAATAATATACTGTCAATTTCAATTGCTGCAACGAAGCTTCTCAACATAGTGAACTTAGCTTTGCAAATACCTTGAAGTTGAAGCTTAATATGATTTAGCTCAATGCCCCAATCATAATAAACGTGTCGTACCGCATAAAACATACACTGCAGCCTGTATCTATTACAACTTCGTACGAATATCGAACTTGAAATTTCGGCAGTAGCGGCCGATTTATGATTGAAAACCGTCGAAAATTGGGCTCAGCGTCTAGTCTAGACTTCTACAAGCGTGCCCGTGGTGGCCATGCAAACGAAATCGAGTTCCATACATAATTCCATCGAATGTACTTTCACAGGAATAAAGAATTTCATTGATATCCAAAACCGTTTTTGTTTTATTTAAAAAAACTTTTGTAGCGCTCTTATTAAATATTAACAAAACAACAACAAACAGTCAAATATTAGATGATCTGTTTTCAACACAGTCTATGAGTCAGAGAGTGAATTTTAATATTTAAATTACGGAGAATAGTGAAACAAAAATAGATTTGCTATACTCAAATTCAGACGAAGTAAAATGTGAACGACTAAAAGAGCATAAAATATCGGACCATGAAACAATTATGTTTAAATTTAACTCTAATCGAATATATAAGATAAGAACAAAAATTAAAATGATTTCATGGGAAAATTACAATTGTGAAACCCTACTTAGCATGTTACGCTTATACTTAACTTCAGTGATATGGATAAAATGAACATAGACCATAAAGTATATTATCTAACCAATATTATGTTGGAAATAATGAAAAGAATGACGTTTGAAAAAGAGTTCATATCAAGTTAATGAACAAATGGTATGATCGCGAGCTATGTGAGTTAAACAAATATAAAAATGACTTGTACAAAGTAGCAGAACGTAATGGTACGTGGAGCGAATATGAAAAAGTAAAAAAGAACATAAAAAATTTATTCATATAAAAAAAACGAAATACATGGAAAACAAAGTGCTAACAAACAAAACCGACAGCAAGAAAGTGTGGAAATATCTAAAACAGACAATCAATATGTCAGAAGAAAATAACCTTATAACAAAAATTAAAATAAATGGCATAATGTTAAAAACTAAAAGCGAAAAAGCAAATGGCTTAAATTAATTAAGAAATATTGATCGTGTAGAAAACGACATTATAATCAACAGCGACAATAATAATGCATTAAAATTTACATAAATTACCACAAATAATGTAATAAAAAATAGTTAAAAATTTTATAAACAAAACTGGTGGAAAAAAATTACTATCCGAAGGTGTAATAAAAGATTCAGTCGAATATACAGCTTATTTTTATGCAGAGACTAGCGAATGCCCGGCATGCGTTGCAATGCCACTTAAAATAAAATATTAAAAGAACTTCCCGGTACTCCCGTTAGTAACAGAACTTCCCGGTACTCCCCGTCAGTTAGCGGAACTTCCCGGTATCGATTTTGAGTTACGGCGGTGAAATTATCAGAAACAAAATCTCAAATTTTTAGGAGCATTATAAGCAATGTCATCGTATATTTTCACTTAATTAAACAAATTGTGGGCGTAATAAGAGGACGTGGCAGATTTTGTATATCCTGTTAATCTTCCCGGTGCATCCCGTTACATGTTTTCTATTTAGCAAGTTTCTGAGCAAATGGTGGAAGGCGTAAAAATGATCCACCCTTTTTTTGAAAGTGTGCGTTAAATTGATCCAACCTCGCCCATTTTTTGGGAAGTTATCGACAGTGTCTATACAAACTCATATACCAAATTTCATGTAGATAATCGAATATTTTAACTTAGTTTTACAAATTGTGGGCGTAATAGGTGGGCGTGGCAAAATTTTCTTTGCCCTAAACCTAAGTTGGCGTGAGCACAGCAACTCCCCAAAATTTCATAACAATCGGATGAATGGTTTAGACGCCCATTTGGTACAAAGAAAGATAGAAAGAAAGAAAGAAGAATTCATTTTTATATATAGATAAATAGTTAGTTAAAAGACACTTCTGTCATGTCCACATTCCCCTTCAGGGTAGGCACTGTTGCCTTTAACCTTTCAGATTCCGCCACCACGGCTATCTTTTTAGGCGTGTGAGGTTCTGCTCCAACAATAATTATTTTTGAAGTGCTTTGTTTGGGTGCTGCTTGAGCGTTGACGCTTCAGAGTAACTGTATGGATATTATTTATGTTATTTAAAAATAAAATATTGTTTATGTTAAATTTTTTTTAAATAAAAATAAATAAAACTTCATGTTTCGGTATGTCTCAATATTTATACTAAAAATCATTTTGGGAAAAAGCTTCAGCCCCTCCCCCCTTCTTATCCCCTGAATAAGTGCCTGGTTGAAATACAAAAAAAATAATTAAACCCATTTTTTATAACATAAAAAGTTAAGAATGAAATCATAAAAAATATCTTTAATGTTTAAAAATCAACGATCAGTTTTTATTTTCACCTAAAATTGTTTTTTTTATTACTATGTGTCTAAAATATCAGTTACAAGTTGTGGGTATAAAAATGCAATAACAATTAGGTTATAATTTTTTATTACTAAAATTTGAGAACTGGGTGTATATTTACCAACTAATAACGGGAAGTAACAGAAAGTTCCACATTAAAAGCTACTAACTAAGGCGAGACTGGAAAGCTTAACTTAACAATTCACTGTCCTAAAACCAACCATGGACTTTCCAGTAGGATTCTGCGCCGACCCTTAAAGCTAAAAGTACCTAGACCTGACTTCAAAAAAAATTGCGAGCTTTCATTTGCTCTAGACAATGACCTTTTGGTCTTTGGTCTGAATATATTACAATTTATGGACAGTTTTATAGAAAATGGTTTACCACAAGAGATACCCCAAAATGATTCTCTGAAGACTACTTTATTTCGTGGTGTTGCCACTTTTACAAAGTACGAATGCGACTTAAGGTTTGTTCGAAAGCTCTGGCGTAAACAGTGTTTAACAGTATTTATGTCCCTACTAAGTAAACATGGACATGGTTCCATTAAAAATAAAACCCTAGCATCGCTGGGTACTTTAAGCTAGCTGTTATGGTATTTTTGTTTTG
Organism: Suillia variegata; assembly: GCA_949127995.1. Classification (NCBI taxonomy): domain Eukaryota; kingdom Metazoa; phylum Arthropoda; class Insecta; order Diptera; family Heleomyzidae; genus Suillia; species Suillia variegata. The sequence continues at coordinate 24,315,983 of OX421843.1, forward strand.
TTTGGAATACTATTTTTAACGAGGTTGTATAAGTTAAAAATAAAATATATTTATGATATAAGGGCAATGAGAGTAAATTTTGATAAATTTGTTATTTTCACACCTATAAAATTTGCGCACACATCGATCCGTGCTTAAGTCGGACGGCGATTTAGGGATCTTCTGTAGGGGAGTTAGGGCTCGACATTAGCAAAGTTGGTATCCTGGATACATGCGCAATTAAAATTAAAGCGAACCATGACCATCACGAGAACAACGTGATCGCCCACATAGATCATACAATGAAGAAAACGACGCTATCAGTGTCGCTTGATGTTCGCGTGTGATTTTACCAGAGTGGACTTAACCGTTCTGCAAAAAGAGCTGTAGAAATTTTTTGAACCTAATTATCAAACCCCAATGGTTTGAGATATAGAGATGAAAGAAAGAATCAAACAACGGAATCAAAATCAAATATAATATTTTTATTATGGATTGTACCTGTTGATGGTTTGATCTTTGAATTGCGAATGAACATTTTAAAACTAAATACAACGGAAGTAATTTCTTTGCTGTATTATGCTGTTACAATGGCATAAGAAATAACATAGAAAAACATAGCATCGTAGTCAATTTAAAGCAGGACTTACAAATTACTTTAGTGCTAGATACAATTTCATATACAAATTCAAATTAAAAGTTCGAAATTAAGGATAATTCAAATTTGTTTGAAACGAACATTGCCGCCCGCCTTGCAGTACTGCTGCAAAATATAACAATTCAACTTTTTTCAACTTCATATATAAAAAATAGCTATAATTAATTATTTTCTTAAATTACGTACAATAAATATATAAAACTAAAAAATAAAGTGCTTGAAAGTTCAGTTTTCATTTATATTTTTTAAGTGCGGTCATTGGTATATTCATAATATATATTAAGTGGATAGACTACAAAATGCGCTTAAGATTTATAAAAAGCTTAAATTGCAATGGAACCTGAAAGAATCCATCCAAAGATGGTATTTTGGACAACAGGAAAACCGCCGCTGCTTCGAATTACTCCCGGTTGAATAATTTTAGGATACAGATCAGCCGCCAATACTAAAGAGATCGGGGCCGATTTGTTAAAATCTGGGTCTGCTAAAAGATTCGGAAGTTTATCCTTTATAGACCTTTCAATCGTTTTGGATGGAGTTCGCATGGTTATGCGCCTATCGACTCTTAAGGTAGCTTCGATCTTTATATTTGGATCAGATCCAGCTCGAATTAAAACGGAGCAAATTGCTTCGTCACCGAGAGCGGAAGTGGGAATATCCAGTTTCTGGCGTAAGACGTCAGAAATGCGACTAACAGCGGTACACGGGTCAAAAATTGACCGAGCGTTGTGGAGTTTGCCATGAACTTCAAGTTGGATTAATGCCGTAGACAGAAGTGTGGTAACGTGATTTCCAAGTATTGACGAATATGATGGTGGCCTAGAATTGGAACTAGATGGCTGTGGAGAGTTAGAGCGGTTTTTACTATCCGATGAACGATTTGTCTTCAAGCGCTCATGGATATGGAGAAGAGTATGGTGATTTTCCTTGCAAATATGACAGCCAGCAGTACTTATACAGGTTTCATTTGAATGCTTATGGGCTAAGCAATTGGAGCAGTATTTATGGAGAAGTACCACGCGCATTCTCTCCTCGATATTTAGAGCAAGAAACTTCTTGCATAAGCGAAGAGCGTGGAACCGTTTGCATAGCCGACACTGAAACCTCTTCGTTTTCAACTTGTGCTGCTTGATGCTGCTATTTCGTCGGTTGTTGTTACTTTTAGTGGAATTCGCCATACTAAACTTAAAATTTATTGAAATATAAAAAAAAAAATTTTTTTATAAAATATTACTGAGTTGGGAGTAAAACTAGTTTAACCACTGGGCGCGTAATAAGACCTCGTTGAGTTAGTATGTCAGCAACTCGAACTCGATTATCACGTCCGGGATGGACTTTAACAATTCTCCCTAGACGCCATTCGTTTGGAGAGAGATTTTCTTCTTTAACTACGACCATATTTCAGGTCTTCTTGATGACTCTTCCACTTATTCCGTTTGTGTAACTCGTTCAAATATTCATTTTTCCAACGGAATAAAAATTCTGATGTATTGATTTGAGCCTTTGCCAGCGGTTAATAATGGAACCAGATTTCTCTAAAATTGCTGGCTCAGGTGGAGCTAAAAGCAGACCACCAACAAGGAAATGGCCTGGCGTCAACGCTGAATTGTCAGAGGGATCTTCAGACATAGGAGAAATTGGACGTGAATTGAGACATGCTTCAATTTTTGAAAGCAAAGTGGACATTTCTTCAAATGTATATATAAAGGGACCGGCAATCTTACGGAAGTGTAGTTTGAAACTTTTGACGGCGGCTTCCCATAAACCACCCATATGAGGAGCACCGGGAGGAATAAAATGCCATGTTAAACCTTGATGGTTATAAGCCGATGTGATTGATTCACGAGATGAAATTAGAAATTCTTTAGAAATAATTTTCGCTGCGCCTACGAATGATTTTCCATTATCAGAATATAAATGAAGAGGACAACCACGCCTAGAAACAAATCTATTAAAAGCGGCAAGAAATACTAGTGTAAGAAGACTGGAAGTAACTTCGAGATGTATGGCTTTTGTAGCAAAACAAGCAAAGACACATACGTAATGAGGCATGCTCTTCCCGTATAGTTTTCAATATCAAACGGACCTGCAAAGTCTAAGCCCGTATGAGCAAAAGGACGCGAAAATGTCGTTCGCTCAACTGGAAGCACACTCATTTTTTGTGTTTGAACTCTTTTTCTATAAATTACACAGATTTTGCACTTATGGATTGTGGTTTTGATAAGGTTTTTCACCTTTGGAATCCAAAACTGTGTTTGAATTAAGCGTTTAACTAATTGATTGCCTCCATGTAGGGAAATTTCATGCGTAAAATGAACAAGAAGTCGCGATAATTAGCACTGATATGGAATAAGAATTGGATGGCGGTCATCATAAGACATAGAAGGTGAATTTTCCATTCTGTCACAGGATCTTAAAAGACCAGAACTGTCCACAAAAGGATTCAAATTAAGCAACCCACTAGATGAACTTATTAACTTTTTGTTGGATATTTTTCAGGATACGCAAATTTTTGGCAAAGCACGATAAGTTTGTTTCGAGTACTTAATATTTCAGCACTTGAAACGACAATCGTGGAAAAGTTCGTTAAGTTGCTGCGATGATTCGGATGAGTACGATGAAAAAATCGAAAAACATAGGAAATCACTCGGAGTGCCCTGGGAAAAGTTGAAAAACGATCTAAAATATCTTCGTATTTTTGAAAAAATGTAAAAAGAGATATTGATTTTTTCTCCTCTTAAGTTTCAAAGTTAGGTGAATCTGGCCATTGAAATTTAGAGCACTTAAGCCAATGTGGCCCACTCCACCAAAGCTCATTATGAATTAAATCTTGTGGTAATACACCACGACTTGGTAAATCTGCTGGATTTGTTTTCGAATCAACATGGAACCAATTTGCCTGACCAACGTTTTGGACTATTTTTGATACGCGATTGGCTACAAATGTAGACCAACATCATGGAGATTTTTGAAGCCACGCTAGCACTATTGTTGAATCAGTCCAGAAGAATGTGGAGTAATTTTCAACTCCTAACTGCGGCAAAATAGCGTCGACCATGTCAGAAAGAAGAAGGGTGCCGCACAGTTCAAGTCGCGGAAGAGAAATGGTTTTTACTGGCGCTACTTTGGATTTTGAAGTGAGTAAAATTGATGAAATTGACTGTGATGTAGAAATACGAACGTAAATTACTGCAGCATACGCAGACGCATCGCAGAAACCACGAAATTGAATTTCACTCGTATGAGAGTATGTAACCCATCAAGGGATTTTAACGTCATTTATAAATGGATAATTGGATAAAAATGCATGCCATTCCTTAAGAAAATCAGATGGCAAATCTTCATCAGTCAATTTTCTTCATCCATATTTTTTTGCATGAACATTTTTGCAATGACTATACAAGGAGATAACCAGCCAGCTGGATCAAACAACTTTGCAATTTGAGAAAGAACTTCCCGCTTAGTAAATTTTGCCCTATAGTCTAAAGGTTTAGCCGAAAAGAAAAACGAGTCAGAACACGCATTCCACCGTATGCCTAAAGTTTTTGCAGTGCTGCTGTCATCAAACTCTAGAAAATCTTCATGAAGGAGATGATCTCGTGGTAAATCTGCTAGAATTTGAGCGGAATTGGAAGTCCACTTTCGTAGAGAGAATCCTGCCGAAGATAAAGCTGCAACAAGCTCATTTCTTGATTTAATGGCAGTGGAAACATTATGGGCACCTGCCAGTACATCGTCAACGTACATACAATTTTTTAAAATATCACTAGCGAATGGATGGGTGTTTTTAACTTCATCTGCTAGCTGATGTAAAGTTCGAATAGCTAAGTAAGGAGCGCAATTTACCCCAAACGTAACTGTCTTCAATTCAAAATCTTGAATATCTTCGTTAGGAGAGTTCCGAAAAAGGATACGTTGGAATGGAGTATGCGTAGGTTCGATTAGAATTTGACGATACAATTTTTGTATATCGCCATTAAAAACAAATTGGAAAAATCGCCACTTTAATATTAAGTTGGTTAGGTCTGATTGAAGCACAGGACCAGTGTGCAAAATATCATTAAGGCAAGTGTCATTGGAAGATCCACTAGAGGCATTGAACACCACTCGAACTTTTGTGCTAGTGCTCTCTGGTTTTATAACTGCGTGGTGTGGTAAGTAGAAATGTTTTGGAGAAAAATCAAAACGGGGTGAAGAAACTATCTTCATATGATCTAAATCCAGATATTCTCGAACTACTTGATCATACTCCACTTTAAATTGGGGATTTTTTAATAGTTGAGCTGCATTTCTTAGAAATTGAGCTGACGCAATTCCACGTGAATGGCCAAGTTTAAATTTATCAGGAAAACCCTCTTTAAATGGAAGTGAAACTATAAATCTATCATCCTCTCTTCTCTTTGTAGTTCGGACATACATTTATTCGCAAAACCTATCGGAATTTGATAAAATTGGTTTTTGTGGAAGTTCTTCTATTTCCCAAAAACGAGAAATCTTTTTGTCAAGTGATATTTCATTCACTAAAGAGACAATTAGAAAATGAAGAAATGGAGTCATTCGAAACAGGACCTGTCAGTATCCAACCAAATGGTTTCCTGACCAATAAGAGAACCACAAATATTTCGCTTGACACCATCCAATAAAACAGATGGAAATATGTCTCCAACAATAAGAATATCAATATGTGAGCTTTTGAAGAATTCGATGTTGGGTAATGGAAGGTTTCCAGTTAGATTAGGTACCACAAGTGCGGTTGCCTCTATAGTTAAGTTTGGATTAAGAGCAGAACCTAAAACAAAGTTGCATACCCTCTGAACTTTGGCAGTAACCACATTGTTAAGACCCGAAATTTGAGTTGATGTTTCACGAGATGGTAGTTTAAGTAGTCGAAAAATTCTCTCAGAAACAAATGTCCCCTCTGAACCAGAATCTAAAAGGGCACGAGCCATAAATGTTGTACCTAAATGGTAAATTTTTACTAAAGCTGTACCTAAAAGCACCTTTTTTGAGGTTCTTGCCCGCTTAGTATTGCCAGTTGATCATGCTTGCGCGAAAATGGGAATGTGCATGTTGAATACCCGATTTCCATGGTAATTTCATATTTCATTGAAAAAAATTTTACTTCTATGTCTTTGTCGGTCGGTCAGCAGTCAGTCACTTATTTGGCCAGAAAATGACGCGTGGAGATTGCTGTTAATTTTGACGAGGCGATAGAGAAGCTTATCTGTTAATATTGAGGGAAATAGATAAGGATCTGGACACAGCTTTTAATTTTTATTTCCATTTCTATTTGCTTTTTCAAAACAAAATAATTTATTTTTCAAAATTAGTTGTCAACTTTATTTCACCACCTTAAGGTGAATTATTTTTATTACTATGTGTCTAGAATACCAGTTTCAAGTAGTGGTTACAAAAAGGTAATAATAATTAGGTTAAAATATTTTTATTACCAAAATGGGAGAATAGGGTTGTTAATGTCTGAAACTGTTTCAAGAGTTTGGTAACGACTAGTGAGAAACAAATCAAAATCTTTCCACTTAGGAATTTCGGTTTTGGTTTTTATCGATTGCTCCCAAAGAGCAAGAGATTGATCAGGCAATCTAGCAGAACAGAGAAAAACCAGAATTGGATCCCAATTGTCAATTGAAATATTGTACAATTGTAAAGCCGAGATGCAGCTATTAATTCTCCTTTGGAGATTTTTAATTGCCGCACCAGATTAGATGGAAACAAAAGAGAGATTAAAAAGAATGCGAAGCTGGCTATTGATAAGGATGCGTTTATTTTCAAAACGATCTTGTAAGTTTTGCCATGCAGTAGAAAAGCCGTCATTAGTCAACGGAAACCTTTTAACTATTTCGCGTGCTTCCCCACACGTTTTTTAGTTTAAGTGGAATAACTTCTCTACTGAACTTAATCTGGTGTTGTTTACGTAGATGGCCGTAAACATGTCACGGAAAGTTGGCCAGGAAGTATAATCACCAGAAAAGATTTCGGTGTCACATGTAGGAAGACGAATCCCTTGATCGGAATGAGGTTCCATGTAACGAGTGCTAGACAACGGTGCCGATGATGATGATGAAGCGGTAGAAAACTGTTGAGACAGTTGCCCTATCTTTGCCACACATCGCACGTAGGTTTGATAAGAGCTGCGATAGCGTGATTTAACGCTTTCAAGCTCAGATGCCTGGAATTTCGATCCACCGCCTGAACCACCTGCGGCCTCGTCTTGTTCTGCACACTCACGCAAGCACGCCTCGTACGCCACCTTGACCTCAGTCCAAATGCTTCGCACCTCCTCACGATGAACCTCTAAAGAAAACGTCGTATTAGCTGTCGCTGGATTGCAGCTGAAATCTTCCTCAAATTCAACTAAAGTGTCGGAAAGACGGATAAAAGTTGCAAGGGAAGCCATTTTAAAACTTAGTAAGAAGTAGGATTTGAAAATTCAAAAAATAAAAGATATACCAACGAACTTGAAAAATAAACACCAGTCTGAAATTGAAATTTTTTGAATATGTACAACGGAAGTTAAATTTGGATTTAAGTACACAAAACTTGTGGATTGAAAAGAACGGAAATATAATCAAAACTTTCAAATCTTTATTCAAATTGAACACAAATTTCCTAGAAAATTATATAAAACCGGAAAATCGAATTTGTTTGGCTAAAAGTAACGGCTCAAACAAATTCACCTTACATACAAATTTTACTTTCGAGAAAGTTTTGTTAATTTTGTTTTGCAAAAAGTTTGCAAAAAAAAAACCAATGGAATTCAAATGACACTTATAAATTTTATATTAATATATGTAAGTACATATAAAAACAATTTTTGTTTCGTGCAAAGTCCCTTTTTTTAATTGAAAGAACTATTAATATTTTATTAATCAAACTATGAAAAGTTTAAATAAATCATATTGAAATTATTTGCACAAATTTCGAAGATTGAATGCAAATGTTTAGACTCAAATGTTGCCAAACAAAAATCAAAAATGAAAAAGACCCGTAATGTTGCAAGTTGTTCTTTTTGCACTACAACACTGTTAATTTGCATTAACACAGTTATGAAGCATTGAATTTCACTCAAACTTTATGACTGTATTGAGAAAGCATGAAGAAAGAAAAAAAAAATATTGGAAATGTTGCGGGATTCTCTTTTGAGAGCGACGCCAATATTGTGTAGGTATGTGGACATAAAACTAAAATAAATCGGTAAATTTGTCCCGCTTTTTTATGTTTTAAGATTTCGGTACTTTTTTTTTGTCGGATTTTACATACATATATATATGTAAATATATATAATTTTTATTAACGGAATTTTTTTTTAATGATGAAATATAACAAATTTCGTTTTTAACGGAGGTTTTAGGGTTTTTTTTGTAAATTTTTATCGCTTTTTTTTAGCATGTTAATTTTACATCAGCTTCGCATAAATTTTTCATGAGTTTTTTTTTTTTTTGATATTTTTGTACGTATTTGCAGGAAAATTTTACCTCAGCTTTGCATGGAGTTTTTGTTTGAATTTTGCTTGAATGTTTTTAAGAGATTTTTTGTTTCTATATTTTTTAATTTATTTTGCAGGAATTCTATAGGACTTTTCTATTCTATATGTAAGCATGTGTTTTTGAAATTTTTTTAACTTTTTAGAATATTTTATTTTAGATATAATTCTTGGTTTTAATTTTGCATGCAATTTTAGTTGTTTTTAACCAAATGATTTTTCTTTTCATTAACTGCCGATTTTAAGTTTTAAAGTTAAATTAACTTTGTAGTATCAAATAAAAGAACTGAATTACCTAATTTGATAAGAAAAAATTATTTTGAAAAAATTGCGATAAATTAGTTAAAAATCGCTCACCAGACACTATTTATTGTATGTAAATTTTTTGGAATTTTGTCTTTATCACAAATTTTTTTTTGTTGTATAAAATTTAATTTTTTCTTAAATTTTCGCAAAGCACACCTTATTTTTGACCACGCACTATATAAAATAAATGAGAACTGACTCACGCTTTTGAAATTTTCGACAACCAAGCAAAGAAATGTTCCGCACACTTGTGGACACGTGATCTGGATTTGAGCACGGGAGAGTTGAGCTCTTTTTGTTGCGAACGATCCGGTTCGAAGAGGACCAAATGATTTTACCAGGGTGGACTTAACCGTTCTGCAAAAAGAGCTTTAGACATTTTTTGAACCTAATTCTCAAACCCCAATGGTTTGAGATATAGAAATGAAAGAAAGAATCGAACAACGGAATCAAATTCAAATATAATATTTTTATTATGGATTGTACCTGATGATGGTTTGATCTTTGAACTGCGAATGAACATTTTAAAACTAAATACAACGGAAGTAATTTCTTTGCTGTATTATGCTGTTACAATGGCATAAGAAATAACATAGAAAAACATAGCATCGTAGTCAATTTAAAGCAGGGCTTACAAATTACTTTAGTGCTAGATACAATTTCAGATAAATATACAAATTCAAATTAAAAGTTCGAAATTAAGGATAATTCAAATTTGTTTGAAACGAACAGCGTGAAAAATTGTTTTGCGAACTGCTATTGGCGGTCGGAACTCAATAACATGGTGTTGAAGCAGATGTCCATGTGCGTATTTTGATGCAAGGGGTTGTGAACTAATTGTGCAGAGCACCATTTTTTGGGTGCATAATAACTGGAAAATATAAAAAACTAGCGTTGGAATGCCACTTAAAAAAATGGTAGCAGAACTTTCCGGTACTTCTCGGTACTTCCCGGTACTTCCGTTAGTAACGGAACTTCCCGGTACTCCCGTTAGTTAGCGGAACTTCTCGTTCTTCACCGTTGTAGCGATTCAGAGTTATGGCTGTGAAATTATCGGCATACAAACTCAGAAACACTCCCCAAATTTTTAGGAGCAATATTAGCAACGTAATCGTATATTGTCACTTAATTAAATAACTTGAGGGCGTAATAAGTGTGCGTGGCAAATTTTGTATTTCCTGTTATTCTTCCCGGTGCATCCCGTTACATATTTTCTATATAGCACATCAAGTTTGTGAGCAATGGTGGTAGGCGTAAAATCGATCCACCCTTTTTTTGAAAGTGGGCGTTAAATTGATCCAACCACACCCATTTTTTGGGGAAGTAATCTACAGTGCCAATACAAACTCAGATACCAAATTTCAGATTTTTTGGAGCAATATTAGCGAAATAATCGAGGTGGGCGTTTCAAAATATTCTTTGCCCTAAACCTAAGTTGGCGCGAGCACAGCAACTCCCCAAAATTTCATCACAATCGGATTAATGGTTTAGACGTCCGTTTGGTACAAAGATAGAAAGAAAGAAAGAAAGAAAGAAATAAAATTTAATTTTTATATATATGGATAATAATTTATTAGAAATATTAAATTGTATTCCACTAAAATACCGAGATCTTATCGCCACGCGGAAGCTCGTACCGAAGGGTATATTGAGTTTGTTCGACCATAACGACCATAATAACAATTTATATAAACATTCAGCGTTGAATTATGAATCGATTTAACGATGTCCGTCCATATGTCTGTCGGTAATTAATGATAAATTTTTTATGTAATCTAATATTCTCCAGGATTGGGAAGATCGACCCAAAACTACAAATCTCTCCCATACAAAAAAAAAACAATTATAAACATAGTTACAGTTCACATATTCCTGTAAAATTCAATATTTAGCACTTTAGTAGTAACAAAACAAAAAAAAATGGGCGTGATCGTTTTACAACAGCGACCGAGGTAAGCATTGTTTCAATAAACCACGATTAAAATTCAAAACTATTTTTTTTTGATTTCTTAATTTGTTTTCATTTCGATATTTATTGGATTTAATTAACAAAGAGGTTTTGTTGCAAGAAAATTAGAAGTTTTTTTCTCAGTTCCTCTAACATTGAGCATGTAGTACATGCTAAAATTTTACGAATTATTAAATGTGCAACATTCAAAATACAAACATCCACATTGTCAAAGTTTCAGCAGTTGAAGAAAAAATATAGGATTTATTGCGAAAATCTTGGAAAACATTACCCTAACTATTTGGCCTTTAAACTAATCTAAATAAGGAACAAGCCTACCTTAATGGTGAAATATATTTTAAATACTTAAATACACAAACAAAAATGTTAAGTTGATATGAAATATATATATATATATATATATATATATATATATATATATATATATATATATATATATATATATATATTTTGTACTAGCGGCTTTGTACCCAGGGCTTTGCATTTTTGCTGAATTATAACATACAATTTTTTTTTGGAATAACTATAATTATTCACTTGCCTAAAGTGCAATACTTTTTTAGAAACATTTAATTTTTACATTATAGCTCGAATCTCCAGCAGCAATTGTTATCAATATTATACCACCATGTTGTTCAGAAATACATATACGAATATGTTAACTTTTTTCTGTCAAAATCACACTTTCAAAAAATAATAATAACTAATTTCACATTTTATCGTATCACGTACACTTTTGGTGGTATAGAAAATTATTTTACTAAAGACGTGGGCGCTTATTTTATGTAAAGCAGTAAATTTTCGTAAAAGGAACCTGTATGCCAAATTTGATTATTATAGCACTAGTTTCTTTTGTTGGTTTTGTCGACTTTATTTAATAATTAATGTTAGTTTACGCATTTCACAGAACATATGGCGGTATATGTTAAGTGGGTTGGTAGTAGTCCAATACCACCCTTTTTATGGGAAGCAATACTATTGTATTTTAATGAGCCTAAATACGAATTTCTTAGTTTAGCACCTAAGGTAAAACATTTCATGTCAATGTTTTTTTTTTAACATTTAAAAAAAAAATTTTAATTTAAATCATATTAGTTGACACTGATTTTTTGAACGAATTAGTATAGTAGTTAGATTAACGAATTTCACAAAATGTTAACGTTTTGAGAGAATTCATCCATAAAACACTATTAAATTAACAAGTCGAAGTTGACATCAGATGTCAAGGGCACTTAAATTTGTATCACTTTTGTTAAGGTAATATGATTTCAGAATACCAATTGGTGACAATTGTTTTCTTGGTAACAAATTGTAATTGTAGTGACTTTTATAACTCTTTCAGACTGTTAGTCTTAAGGTTGTACTTGTAAAGAAAAATATGTCCTGAATACAATGATTTACATAAAGACCATTTTTTTTTTTTGCATTCTAAATATATTAAAAAATGTGTTGTGTCGAAAAGCCTCTAAATTAAGAAGATACATTTCTTTTTAGCTTTGCCGTAATTGCAGCAGGATGTGCATCCTGCCCTCAAATACAATGCGAGCGACCCAACTGTGGAGTTAGTTTTTGTTATCATTGCAAAGCGGAGTGGCATCCAGATCAAACCTGTGATGCTGCAAGGATTTCAAGACAGAACGATTTTTGCACAACATCCGTAAATTATACCAAGGATTTAACACGCCGAGATGAGATTAAGCCATGCCCGCGGTGTCAAGTTTTAATAGTTAAAATGAATGATGGATCATGCAATCATATGGTGTGTTCAGTATGTGGCGCAGAATTTTGTTGGCTATGTATGAAAGAAGTTAGTGATTTGCATTACTTAAGGTAAAATGTTGAACATATATTACAGTGGTGCCATTTTTGGCTTTTATATGACACCCTTGTCTTATTGGCAAGTTATTACTTTTAAGAATTTTTCTGCAATATGAACTATACTATATGATAAGCAGATTTACGTATATATTTACCCTACATTTTTAAAAAGGTTTATAGTACATTTCTTTATTAATAAAACAAATATTTTATTTGAACTATTTTAAAAAATTCCTTTAACTCGGGAACTCGGCTACGAAGGTATTTTAGCTTTAGCCATTCCGACACCTGTGCCTTAAAGAGGAAGAAACATACAAGGTGGCGCAAAAGAAGTCATCCGATGTTGTTTGGCTCTTATTTTTTTCTAAATAAAAAACTTCGATTCTGTTTTTTGATTATGTTTATTTAGACCTTTAGAATTAATTGTGTTAAGTCGAGAAGATGATATCGGATAAATGGGCGCCGTCACAATTGATTGCCATACGGGCTCGTTTTATGGCATTTTCCATCACTTCGGCGAGAGTTTCGGGCCATTAATTTCTTGCATTCGTGTCGGATATTTTCCTTGAGGGCTTCCAAGGTCTCAGGCTTGTTTATGTAAACACGAGTCCGGGACCGTTAAATCGGGCGATCTGGCGGGCCAGTGCAAATCGCCAAAACGCGAAATTAAGCGACCCGGAAACGCGGCCTTCAGAATGTCGGTTGTGGCTCGAGCAGTGTGTGCTGTTGCTCCGTCCTGTTGGAACCACATGTCCACCAGTCCTAATTCGTCCAGTTCTGGCAGAAAAAACTCTGTCAACATTGCCCTATAGCGCGCACCGTCCACTGTTGTCGTTTGACCCGCGGCGTTCGGCCCGATGACTCCTCCAGCGTGAACAGCGCACCACGCAGTCACTTTGAGCGGGTGTAATGGTTTCTCGTGCATCACTCGCGGATTTTCGGTTCCCCAGAAGCGATAATTTTGCTTGTTCACGTACCCGCTGAGGTGAAAATGAGCCTCATCGCTCATTATGATTTTTGCCAACACCACAGACGAATTGTTACGCAAAAAAATAGACACAATTATTCCGCGTTCTTGGGGAGTGTATCGCTCCATGGCTTATTCACTTGTATTCTGTATCTGTCTAGTCCACAAATGTCAAAACAGATTTGACATTGGCGGCCATTTGCAAAAATGAGAGCATCTTCCAATAGGGTGATTAATTTTGCGCCACCCTGTAGCAGGCTTAAAATTATTTTTAGCCTTCAGTCTATTTCGGTTGAATCTGGTAGTGACATTAAAAAGTTACAACGAGATATCAGAAATCTGTCTCCAAGTCGTTCAATTCTTCGAATAAGAATGTGAAAACTTATCAAGCAAATATATCAGATTTCGATTGTCGACTTTGCGCTTTATAAACAACATTCCTTAAAGTCGTGCCCCAAATTTTCGAATATGAAACCGGTTGATCGTTTTTGGCAAGTCAAAAAATTAAAACTTTGTTTGAATTGTCTTGCCTATTCGCATTTGTTGAAAGACTGCAAGAGTACTTACAATTGCTCAGTATGTAAGCAGCGACATCACTCACTTTTGCATCGTGGGTCTTCAAATACACACCCTAGTTCTAACCCCTTTTGAAATGTATCTTAATTCTCGTCCCACGACTCCTGTTCGCGCAAACATGCAAAGTCATATAGTTCAAATACATACAGTTCCATCTCCGGTTGAAATTGAAAGTATTAATTTGGCTTTTGCATCTTCTGCCAAAAGCGTTCTCTTGGGCACGGCTATGGTTAACATTTGCAACTTAGGGTCAGTATATACCGCCAGAGCACTAATCGATTCTGGCTCTGAAGGTACTTTTATTTCTGAGCGTGTCCAAAAATTACTTAAGCTACCAGTTAAGAAAGTCAACGCGCAAGTTTCAGGTCTAAATAACGCTATTTCAGCTCGAGTGCAAAAAATGTGCAATTTTGTTTTAAGTTCACCCACAAATCCTCAGCTACAAATTGAATCTTCAGCTTTGGTGATTCCACATCTTACTGGTAAGTTTCCCACGACTTCACTTGATCTTTCGTTTGGCGACACTTTTCGAGGCATGCAACTTGCTGATGTCAATTTTTTAAAAAGTAATTAAGTCGATGTTATGATTGGTGGAGATATCTATCCATCAATTGTTCTTTAGGGTCTCAAAAAGAATTTTCTCGGTTCTTTAATTGCCCAAGAAACCGTGTTTGGTTGGATTCTTACCGGTCCACTACCAAATGAAAAAATTTCTAGTTTTTCTACATGCGTTTCATTTTTTAACGAAGTCTCTTTGGATAAGCAGATTGCGCGCTTTTGGGAGTTGGAAGAATTTCCAAAAAAGAAATTTCAAAGCGAAGAGGATAAATATTGCGAGAAATATTTAAAAAATACGACAAAACGAGATTCTAGCTGTCGTTATATAGTTTTACTCCCCTTTAAGCCTCAGTTCACAAACAATCTTGTTTTAGGTAATTCTCTTTCGATTGCTCAAAAAAAATTTTTAGAAACGAAACGAATCTCCTACGTAATCCGCTTTTTAAAGCTCAATATGATCAAGTGGTAAATGAGTATGTGCATTTGAATCATATGAAGGAAGTGTCAGTACTAACTTTTGTACAAACACCAACTCATTTTTATTTACCACACCACGCTGTGATTAAGAATGAAAGCTCCTCTACCAAGGTGCGTATTGTTTATAACGCATCTAGTCGTTCGTCAAATGGTGTGAGCCTTAATGATGTTCTCTATACTGGTCCGGTGCTACAGGTTGATCTAATGCTATTGGTTTTAAAGTGGCGTTTTTTCCGTTATGTTTTTAATGGTGACATCGAAAAAATGTATTGACAGATTTTGGTCGATTCTAGTCACATCCCTTACCAACGAATTTTATTTCGTAATTCAGCTAAAAATGAAATTCGTGATTTTGAATTAAAAACAGTAACATTAATTGTGTAATATGCACATTTCACCAATTAGCTGATGATGTGCAAGACAAACTCCCCCTTGCTTCTAAAATTCTTCGTCACATGATGTATGTTGATGATGCATTAGCTGGAGCCCATGATATTTCAACCGCTATCGCTTCTCGTGATGAGCTTGTATCTGCTCTTGATTCTGCTGGTTTTTCGATGCGAAAGCTGATCATCTGTTTAACGAAGAATTTTTATAAATCGAAGATTCTAGTAACGTGAAGACGCTAGGAATCCGTTGGAATGCCAAATCCGACACATTTTATTTCACTACCACTCCTTTCGATCTTCGTAAATCTTTCACTAAACGAGAAGTCTTATCGATAATTGCTCGTTTATTTGATCCTGCTGGCTGGTTATCACCAATTGTCATTTCTGCAAAAATTTTGATGCAGAAAGTTTGGATGAGAAAAATTGATTGAGATGATAATCTGCCCGTCGGTATTCTCCACATTTGGCAACAATTTTTGAAGGATGATGTCTATATTCAAGTTATTCAGATTCCTCGGTGGATTGATTTTTCGCCTTTTTCGGATGCCTTTTGTGATGCGTCAGAGGTTGCATATGGTGCATGTATTTATATTAGAGTACAGCAATCTTCTTCCAGTTTTTCAACAAATCTTTTATTTGCCAAATCCAAAGTGGCAACAGTAAATACTGTTGCATTGCCTAATTTGGAACTCTGTGGAGCTGCACTTTTGGCAGATATGGTTGACTCACTTTTACAATCAATCACAATCGATCGTGATAATTTGTACTGCTGGTTGGACTCCACAATTGTTTTAGCCTGGTTGCAAAAACCACCATGCCATTGGACTACGTTTGTTGCTAATCGTGTTTCGAAAATTGTTGACAAAGTTGGCAATAATCGTTGGTATCACGTTGACTCCGGTGATAATCCAGTCGATTTAGTTAGTCGTGGAGTCTCACCGCAGGATCTTGTTAGCAACAGAAAATGGTGGTATGGACCATCTTAGTTGACAGAAGAAATCTCCAAGTTCTCTAAAGACTTTTTTGAGCGTCAAAATTTTGAAACAACTTTGTCAGAAAAGCCGGTAAAATCATTTTTTACATATTTTGTTCATTTTGAAGACGTGCTGGAGAGATTTTCGTCGTTGCAACGACCACTTCGAGTATTGTGCTACGTTTTTCGTTTTCTACATCGCTCCCGATCTCGTAAATTGTTTGAGACTTTGGATATTTCTAGTGACGAAATAAAAACTGTAAAAATTCGTCTTATGTTGATTTGCCAACAGGTTCATTTTGTGTCCGAGTATCATGATTTGTCTGAGAAACGTCAAATTAACTCTTCCAGTAGTCTGGCTTCGTCGAACCCCTTTTTAGATGACCAAAAATTGCTTCGATGTAATGGAAGAATTACTTCAGCACCAGGATTATCGTACGACGAACGGCACCCAATTATTTTGCCATACAATTGTTTTTTTAATCCCTTGCTGGTTCGTTTTTTGCATGAGATATCGTTGCATGGAGGAAATCAACTGATGTTGAATCTGGTAAAGATGCAGTTTTATGTACCAAACGTGAAAAGAATGATCAGGGCCACTATCCACAACTGTAAAACGTGCGTAGTTCAGCGAAAAACGACAAGAATTCAACTCATGGCAGCTTTACCCCTTGAACGAGTAACGCTATCTCGGCCAATTTCTTGTACCGGAGTAGATTTCGCTGGACCTTTTAGCCGCATTTTCTCGTTTTGTGGCCCGGCGCGGATGTCCAGCAAAAATGTTTTCGGATAATGGAACCAACTTTGTTGGATCTTCGAAGGTTTAAAGCAGGATTTTGTCCGATTTCTTTATTCTTCAAAGAATTAAGTGACATCACAATTCTCTCATCAAAACATTTCGTGGCATTTTATCCCGACTGGATCTCACCATATGAGTAGTTTGTGGGAAGCGGGCGTCAAAAGTTTTGAATTTCACTTTCGATGAATAGTTGGCAATATGAGGTATACTTTTGAAGAATTTTCAAACCTTTTGAATCGTATAGAGGGTTGTCTGAACTCGCGACCCCTGAGCCCACTGTCCGAAAATCCTTCTGATCTTTCCCCTCTAACACTGGGACACTTTTTGATCGGTGGTCCCCTTTTGGCTCCTGTTGAACCTGAAATTTCAGAAAACCACCTGACAATAGTTAAGAGGTGGTTAATGATCAAAGCCGTAGCCCAATTATTTTGTCATCGTTGGAAATCCGAATATCTGAAGGAGCTTCACAAGAGATACAAGTGGCAGTTTCCGAAGGAGGACGTCAAAGTAAACGATTTGGTAGTGATTCGCGATGAGAATCTGCCCCCAACTGATTGGAGACTAGGACGCGTAATGAAGGTGCATCTAGGAAAGGATGGACGAGTCCGGGTTGCTGATGTCCGAACAGAACGAGGCACCATAACACGAGCCGTCGTCAAACTTGTAGTTCTCCCTTCGTCGTAATAATCTTTACTTCGTTCTCTTTTATATTCTGCTATTTTATATTTGTTTTGTCCTTTCTTCGATTTTCAGCAAAAATGAACCTAGTCCTCCTCGAAATGTGAAGGGACCTCGTCCGTCTCCATGCGCGAGTAAAGGAGGTTCTAGCAACTCTCATATTGCGAAGGGACCTCGTCCGTCTCCAAGCGCAAAGTCTACCAGCGCTAGTCATTTTAAAAATGCGAAGGGACCTCGGCCGTCTCCATGCGCAAGTGCTAGTAGCTCTAGTCGGGCGGAAAATGCGTCTAAAAAGGGACCTCGTCCGTCTCAAGGCGCGCCTACCGCAGTATCGCAGACCAGACAGTCAGCGTCAACATCCCGTCGACATTCGCCAATTATGGGACCTCGTCCGTATCGGCAAATCACGTCGGTGGATTCTCGATCCGCCCGCAGACATTCGCCAATTATAGGACCTCGTCCGTCTCGGCGAGATCTGTCAGTGGCTCCACAATCACGTCAGGTTAGAAAGCGATCTGATGCTCCGAGCTCTACGCCCCAACGTATCAAGCGTGCAAGGTTTGTCAAACATGACCATAAAAACCAACAATTACAGGACCAAGTACCACCAATGTCGCGCCTACTCTTCATTTGCAGCGTGTCATTAAGCTGCAGCCTACCGCGATTGTCAAGGTGGTCATCGATTGAAAATTTCACAAAATACGTGCGCTCATCGATCAATGCGCAGATTCTTCGTGCGTTTCAAAAAAGTTGCTGCAGCGCCTGAACTTGCGGGCGACAAGGATGGGAGATAACGAGGTATGCATACTGTCTATGCGATCGAATTAAGACCTCAACAGGACCATTGAAGCGCTTGTCCATGTGACGGCTTATCTTTCGAAGCTTACACCTATCCAATCTGTTGACTCTTGCATCCGCTAAAATTACTTAGGGATTGTACTCTTGTTCTTGGTGTCGACGTGTATGCAAAAATAGTTCTCAATGGAGTGATTGGTGGTACACTAGGACAACCGTTGGGGCAGAGCACTATTTTCGGCTATATTATGTCTGGTTCCTGCGCTGTTTAGTTTGTTTTGGCTGCACTCTAATTCATTTTGTTTGTGATTAAGTTTCTTTTTGGATTTGTTTCTATTTTTTAGATGAATTTTGGCAAAGTTTCCTGAATTATTTTTTGTCACCGCAAGTCACAAAAAAAAAATGTAACTCATGAATTGTTAGAAAAACATAACTATTTTTTTCTATTATTTTCAGCACCTATTTGTTAAGATTTTTATTTTATTGAAGCGATTCTGCAAGGTGGGCGGCAATGTTTAAGCCAAACGCTTCACTTTTATATTTTTTAAACTGTTCGATTGAAAAAATTCCATTTTTGAAATTCTCAATCGAATGTGCCATTTTCAATCGAATGTGTCATTTTTCATCGAAAGTGCCATTTTGATGTATTTTTGTTTTTGTAAAAATAACACTTTTAATTTTGAAGAAAATCTGCACGGACGTCCTTTTTTGATTTTTTGGTAAATTTTATAAAATAAAAGCCACTTTTTTGCCCCATAAAATTTGTATTTTTTTTTTCTATTTTCTTTTGGAACTTTGCGCAACCGGCATTAACACTCGAGCTGCCTTTTTTAGATAACTTCAACTTGGAAGACAACCCCAGCACTCGATTTTTTAGAACGATTTCGACTATGGAAAAATATGGAAAATATCGGAAAAACAATTGTGCAAAAAACGGCTTTTGCAGGACTTTACGGCAGCAACAATTTCACCTTCGCGATACAAACGGTCGACATAAATTTCGATGGTAAAAATATGTAATTTGAAATTGCAGTGGTTTATTTTGCTATGTGTGAATATGTTTCAAGTTCCAGACAATTATTGAAGTGTTTAATCTCAAACGAGAAGTCGTGCGTGACAAGGCTAAAATAAATATAATACGCATGCCGAGCGTATAGTAGCGATAGTGACAAATAAAAACACACTTTAGTGGTGGTCAAACAAAGTGACCATATCCACGTAAAAAGTGTTTCAATGTCATTGTTAGGTGTTATTCAATTGTCAATGAACTTATTTTATAAAACAGCAATTAGACGATGCTTATTTTTGTTTTGGTCAAGATCACCTTCGCCAGATCCACAAAAAAAGTTTTAATATTTTTCCTTGATGTCATACAAAGCGATTGATATCTATTATAGTTCAAAAAAACACAGCTTTGTGTGATCAAAAAAATTGACCATATTTACGCAAATATTATTTCAGAATTGTTGTAAGGTACTATCATATTACCAATCATGTTATCAATAGAAAAAATATCTGAAACATGTTTTTTGGTTCTGGTCAAAAGCACATCCACTAAAATATAACAAGTATAAAAATTAAATCCGATCTTACCGACTATTACAAATGCACCACATTGTTAAATATCAGAATCAAATTAAGGTGGTTCATTATGATATATACAAAAAAAAAATTATTGAACCACCCTAATATTAAAATATATATATATATATATATATATATATATATATATATATATATAAATTTTCCACATTATTATGCAATACAAATAAACTTTAATGTTGCTTAAGTAACCACATGCACTTTAAAAATTGTTGCAGTGTCATATCTTGATTATTATAAAATTGGCTTTAAAAAGTGTTAAATATTGAGAAAAGCCTAGTAAATAAAAGTTAAATAAAAATAGATTATAAATTGTGTGAAAAATATAAAAGATAGTGACTTTATTAAATTTTATTGAATTTGGCAAAATGCTGCCGCCGAGTGTAAAGAATATACAGCTAAACATATTCAAATGGAAGAAATAATTTTATGGCCATGTGGATGTGGCTGCAATTTTTGTTTAAAATGCAGCAAAATTTAAAATAACTGAAATTAAAACGTTGAGTGAAAATTTAAATATTAAATTACAAATAGTGTACGCTTTCTGATACGAATACGAAGTTTGTCGAAATTAAACACTTTCAGACCTATTCCGGCAAAAAGGTATCAGTCAATTGTCACGAAACAATTGATACAATTTTGTTACCCTTATTTGATTTTGGTATTCTGGCAAAAAGGTATCACCGAAAAAGCTTAATCAAATTACTGAATGGGTCGCTGCTGTCTCGTAGATGCTTTGGAAGTCGCCTCCTTTCAACAACTTCTTTTTTTTTTGCAAGAATCGCGGCGTAAACCACTAAAAACTCCTTCTCCATTTGTATTGAAAATTAAATTTATTTTTGTTACCTGCTTCACTGTCCGTCACAGTTTTAGAATTAATTGACACCGCAAAAGCTTTTTAAAATTTGTCAGAATACCAAAAGCAATCAATCGTCACCTAAGTATCACTTCCCTACGGGGAATTAGACCTATCCCGAGTCAGTCACGAGACTGTCTTTTTGTGATAGGGACCTATTGAGTATCGATACTTTTGTATGAAATGGACCTATCCCTTTTACATTGGCTTGTCATTGGAGGGGACTAATTGCCACCCGCTAGATACCTTTGTACCTATCCTAGGACCAGTTCAAAATAATATGTCCTCGAACTGTTTCTAAAAAACCTGTCACAGAACCTATCAAAAACGACTACTCTTTTACTAATACAAAAAAATAAAATAAAAATATTTATATTACTTATATTCAAATGGTTGTATTTATTTTTTTAGTATACATATATTATAAAAAAATATTTTTTTAAATAATTGATTATCTTACTTCTGCCTCCACATCTAAGTTCTTGTCATTGACACCCACCTTATCTAAAATTACAAGAAATATACATATGCAGATTAATCTATATACGAAGTTAAGTTTACATTTTAATTAATATAACTTACCATTAAAAACGTCGGAAAACTTTTTAAAATCATTGAGGCGTTTTTTTCACTAGCTCGTCTGTCAGAACACATTGACCGCGATAACCTTTTTGATTTGGAAGAAAGTTAATAATAATAAAAATTAATTCACATTGAATATATTTACCTATTAATGTCTTCCTTGACCAAGCCCGTGCTACTAATATTTTGTTAACCGATTTTATTCGATTTTAAGCACTAAGTAACAAAATTTGTTCGTATCCAATAAAAATTCACTTTGAACTTTATTTTAAAACTCACAGCTGATGTTCAACAAGCCGATCATTTTCAGGAAAACTACGCCTTCAATAACGTCAATTGACGACGGTTTCATTGTCGGCTAGAATATTACATGTAATTCAGCCGCAAATTTAAAAATTTCGAGCCGGTTTCATAATCGGCTAGAAAATTGCATATAAACCAGCCGAAAATTAAAAAATTACGCGGCGGATTCTTAGTTGTTTCTCAAACGTACATCAGCACGAACTATTTAAAAGCAAATCGTGCGAGAGCGCAAATACGAACAGTTGTTGCCGAAGACAACGCAGAACAGAAACGAATCGAATCGTCGACGAACTGACTCCTTCTGCATTCCTTTGGTCCAATCCCGTGACAGGTCCCATGGTATCTACCAAGAGACTTGTCCTCTTTTACATCCCTCTGGCAATGTTGACCGAGTTTTTTCTGCCAGAACTGGACGAATTAGGACTGGTGGACATGTGGTTCCAACAGGACGGAGCAACAGCACACACTGCACGAGCCACAACCGACATTCTGAATGCCGCGTTTCCGGGTCGCTTAATTTCGAGTTTTGGCGATTTGCACTGGTCCGCCAGATCGCCCGATTTAACGGTCCCGGACTTCTTTTTATGTGGTTTTTTGAAGTCTCGTGTTTACATCAACAAGCCTGAGGCCTTGGAAGCCCTCAAGGAAAATATCCGACACGAATGCGAGAATTTATCGCCCGAAACTCTCGCCGAAGTGATGGAAAATGCCATAAAACGAGCCCGTATGGCAATCAATTGTGACGGCGCCCATTTATCCGATATCATCTTCTCGACTTAACACAATTAATTCTAAAGGTCTAAATAAACATAATCAAAAAACAGAATCGAAGTTTTTTATTTAGAAAAAAATAAGAGCCAAACAACATCGGATGACTTCTTTTGCGCCACCTTGTATAACCAATGCCGTATGACTACAAAAAAATGGCGAGGATCAAAGAAAGGGGCAGGGTTCCTCTCATACATACGTACCTTTACAACGGTTAGTGCCATTTCTTTTTGCCACATTTTTTACAACGCCCTCACGATCACATCGCACGACTCAGGGTTAGAAATAGTTGTGAAACAAAATTAGCTTGTTCCGGCTTGCGCCTACATAATTTAACTGCCGATCCAGAGAATCAAATTACGTTCTGCGATTTTGTGTCCTTAAAGCAGCAAGACAACCGAGTTTAAAGTGTAAAGACCACTACATTTAATTCTTGTACTAGTCGCATTAAAATTTGAAAATATAGCAAGGTTGGCATAAGGATAGTTTTACCGAGCAACATTCTGATTTTAAAAGAGTGAAATGATATATGAAACAAATTTTCCGAAGCATTCCATTAGCCTAACCTACAGAAATATTTATATGCATCCTCCAGGATAATGTTCTAAATTTTTCGCGTGATCAACAAATCGCAAAAAAAAATTATTAAAATAGTTCCAGTGCAGATATACAGTCCAAATTCGATATTAAGCACTTTAGTAGTAACGCAAAACTGCTCACAAAAAATGATCGTGATTGGATAAGAACTACGCTCACCTCCCAAACAAACCACCCATTTCCAGTACAAATTCGGTATTTAATACTTTGGTAGGAACACAAAACTACTAACCAAATAGGGGCGTGATCCGATAAGAAGAATGCCCACTTGGATTCACTGCAATGACGAAGGGTATCTGAGCTTCCAAAAATTAGGATTTTCTCGCTCAAATCGGTCTAACCAAATCATTCAGATAATACAGATAATACCTCTGAGCGACAATTTTTTATTACTGCGATCCGTCTTTGGTATAGTTTGCCATCTCAATTACAGTTTAATAGCAACGCCATGCAATTTAAAAAACAACTTTTTAAATATTACTAAGATAAATAACTTAAATGTATTTATTATTTTATATCTATTTTTGTATCCCTTTTAATTTTTAATTGATCATATTTATTAATAAATCTTTATATAATTTTTTCTATTTGTAATAGTCCTTATGCTGGACATGGACTCATACTCTAAGCTTTTGTTATGCACCACTCAGTGGTGTGTATTGGTTTTGGTCCAATGTTTATAACGTAGAGAAATATTTAAGATAGATATATACATATATATATATATATATATATATATATATATATATATATATATATATATATATATATATATATATATATATATATATATATATATATATATATATATATATTTTCTTACTCAGAATCAAAAACTGAGTCGATTTAACCATGTCTGTCTGTCTGTCATCATTTCTTGTTAACACGATAGCGAGAGAACCGTTAGAGATATTGAGCTGAAAATTTCTGGATGCTCTTATGATCTAGACGAACTGATTATATTTTGGAGAAAATCCGCCCAAGACCACGCACACTAGTACAAGAAATAATGAATTCTTGTTAACACGATATCTTGAGAACCATATGAGATATTGGGTTGAAACTTTGCACAACAAATTTTGTTGTGCTTGGAAATAACTGATTAAATTTTGGAAACGATTAGGGTGGTCCATATTTGCTATTTTTTTTATTATATGTTTAAACAAAGCCGTTGAAAGTTTAATAGAATATTTTTGTACTCAAACGATCTTTATTAAGAAGAGTAATCTAATTAGGGTGGTTCAAGATTTAAAAAATTAGGGTGGTTCAAGATTACAATTTAATTTTTTTATATATCATCATGAACCACCCTAATTTGATCCTGATATTTTACAATGTGGTTGTAATAGTCGGTATGACCGACTATAGTTTCTTACTTTTTGTTTTAGTTTTTTCTCTCTTTTTTGTAGTAAATTTCATAACTAAACGTAAATTTAAAACTTATAAATAATTTTTATCTAATTTTTACTTATACGTTATATAATTAGAATTTTTACATCTTATTGTATAAGGATTTTTGTTATAAACAAATAAAATAAATTAATGACAAGGCAGACAATCGGACATCGTTAAATCAACTCATAACTCGACACTGATGATTTATATAAATATATGTATATATAGTGACATAAAAATATAAAGATTTAATATAAATGGTGCATTATTTACTTATTTTTACCAAAGCCGATATATTCACGCAAAATATTTATTTAGACTTTAGAAATGCAGTTTCTTGAAAAAAATTAGTTAAAATTTTGCTGAAAAATTTACCTTTTGAATTTATTTATACTAAAAATGAATAAAAATATTATTAAAAACTATAAATCACAGTTAAAACACAAATAATATTAAAATTTCGTAAGCATTCTAAATAGTTTTGTGGAGCTATAAGCTTTTGTTATATTCTTATATAAATTTATATTGTGTTTTCTACAATTGAAATTAAATTTGTGTCGTAAAATTTTTAAAAGATGAAGCTTACAAAACGGGACAAGTTAATCTTTAAGAATCGAGGCGGTGTCATATAAAAAATAAATTATACTTTTTTCTTTGGTTATTAATTGCATTATTTTTGTATATTTATATTTTTAGCCCATCAGGTTGCACTTTTTGGGGAAAAAAACCATGGTCACGAAAAAAAAAGATTGTTTGGCAAGTCGGCACTCTTATTGGTGCCCCTGTCGGAATAGCACTACTGGCAGGAATTGCTGTCCCTTCTATGGTAATTGGTAGGTATTTTTTATTTATACAAGCTGCGTTTGGTGGTAAGTTTACAAAAATTATAATTTAAACTTTACATGGTACATCATGGACGTAAGCTGGATGAATTGTACTAAAAATACAATTTTTAGAAAAAAAATACTCCATCCTGCGACAAGCTAGTCACCTTCTAAGTTTGTATTTTAATAGTTTTAATAAAAAAAAATGTGTTTGACTTCGATTAATGAGATGTCTAAAGAATGGTATTTAAAAGGACGTGGACCTGAAAATTTGGAAAAAGTACAGGGTTTTTGAGGTGAATTTGGTTGCTTATAGGACTTTTAGAGGCGCTTGACTATCAGAGAGAATGTATATATATGTACAGATTTCAATAGCAAGAATTTCTGCTCGTTGGGTATACACCCATTGGGATTGCTTATTGTTCCTTTTCCTGATAAACGGCACTAGTGCAGTTTTAGTCGTGTTGATGGATAGCCCTTTTTCTACACACAATTTAATTATTTGTAAGGCTTGTTGCATGTGGTCCGAAATGTTCTGCTCATGCCAGCCTACTATAGGCCCTACTAGGTCATCTGCGTACCTTGAGTGTGAAAACCTAGGGTATTAAGCTGTGACGAACCTTCGGGCCGGGGTTGCAGTCAGCGGTGTCCGAGGGTCCGTCTCACAGAAATTTATTTGATTTCGGAAACTATGACAACAGAGGGGCAACTATATATTTAAATAAATTTCCACTTCACTTAATTTATTTTCTTAAAATATATATATTTATTTATTGTTCAATTTGGCTTCATTATTTTAAAATTAATTCGTTCACAATATTACACTTAATGACTATCTCTATTAAATATTATACTGATTTAATTTATCGGCGGCTTTGAGCCGGATAAATATCGGCGTCGTATAATATTTTTGAATCGACGCTGCTGTTTGCAGCTATTTCCGCGACGGGGCGCAGCGCTAGAGCTCCGCTGCGTTTTTCTCGAACACTAGCGTTATTCGCAGAGACAAATGCACGAAGAGTAACGGTCAGGCCTTTTAAATTTCGTAGCACTGGGTACGAAGTTGGTGTGAGGGGAAGGGGACGATTATATTTTTAAATAAATTTTAATTTCACTTAATTAATCTTTTTTTTAAATAGATTTATTAGTTTCAATTCGTTTTCAATACTTTTTTTAAACTTATGTATAATTTTATTATATCACTTCATGGCTATTTCTATATTTAAGACTGATTTTAATTAATTGACGCCTTTCTGTCGCAAGCAAATGGGTGCTGCCAAATTATGTATGACTCAGTTCCGTTATTAATGCTGGTCGCGGGACGGAACATAACGCTAGGACGCCGTTAGAAAATAATGATATTCAAGGCTATGTCACTTGAATTCTGAAACGTAGAGTACGAAACTGGACAGAGGGAGAACGAACATTTAAGGTGGTGTCTCTTAAATTTCGTCTCGTACGGCACGAAGTTAGTAGTAAGGGGAGAGCGAATATTCAAGGAGAGTTCTCTTGAATTTCGTCTCGTACGGCACGCAGCTGAAGAGGGAGAGCCAGCATTCAAGGAAGTATCTCTTGAGACTCGTGATCAAAAGCTCCTGATGTCAATAAATGCACACAGAGCTATTTTTTTTTTATTCAAGTGCCTTTTCAATTACTGTTAGGCAGTGTATTGTAGTCTCAGTAGATTTGCCGCATTGATAGACAAATTGTAGCCTGTCCTAGCAAGAGACTTGCTTTAAATAATCTGGCCAGTGTAGGGACAATATAGGTGACACCTTGCTGGAGTAGGCATGTGTATATCCCATCTGGCCTCGGAGATTTGTATGGACTAAATGATGATAGAGTCCAT
This sequence comes from Suillia variegata, assembly GCA_949127995.1. Taxonomy (NCBI): domain Eukaryota; kingdom Metazoa; phylum Arthropoda; class Insecta; order Diptera; family Heleomyzidae; genus Suillia; species Suillia variegata. The sequence goes on from OX421843.1 coordinate 24,343,202, forward strand.
TGTACCAGCTTTTCATGAAACAGTCAATTTGTCGGTCTAATGTCTTCAGTACTGCTAGATATCAAAGATTCCATCAGTATTGGGTGCTCAATGAAAACTGAACATCCCGGAAAGTGAGTGTCCAGCAGTTGTTGTCTGGTTTCTACCGGGGTTTTTGTGAAGTTACCATCTGACTTTTTCATGGTACATATGCCGTTTGAGTGATCTTTTATTAAGGTTTTTTGACGGCGAATTGCGTCTGGAAGATCTAAAATCTTCTCACAATAATCCCTCCAAGTAGCTCTTTTAGATTTCCTCAATTCTATGTTATAGTAGGTTAGAGAATTTCTGTAGGAGAACCAATTTCCTGTTAGTTTTGCTCTATTAAACAGTTCCCTTGATTTATGTCGGAGGTCACTAAGCTTCTTATTCCACCAGCGAACATCCTTTCGAAGTTTTTGCGCTTTTTCAGGACAACTTTCTTGAAAGGCTCTTTTGCTTCCATTTCAAGCTCAGAGCAATATGATTTTTTTAACAGTTAACACTTTGTTGTAAGTTAAAGTGGAAGATATCCCAATTACACTTTTTGGGGTTTCGGTAAATTTTTGCTTGTGTTGCAGTTGTGCCCACATCGAACCGTATGTGTCTATGGTCAGACATGGATGTTTCCTGTGACACATGCCAATTTGAGACTTCGGACGATACATTGTGACTTTGCGAGAGTAAAATCTAAGACTTCCCCTGTATACCATTAATAAAGGTCGGTTCGTTCTCTTAGTTAAGCAGAGTTAAATTATAAATAAGTAAAAACTCAAGAAGATACTCACCTCTTAGTGAGCATTCGCATCGCAACAAAGGGTTCACAGAAGATGTTGTTGATAGTAGTCCGCTAGGGCTATAACTTCCCTTGTTGGAGCCATGTCAGTTTCGCCTGGTAGGTGGGCAGAGGCAAGAATGGTGAGGTAGGTACTTTTGCCCATATCGCAACAAGATCCTCAGACATAAACTGTGAAATAGGAAGATACGTAAGTTCATTTCTTTTTAACAATGCCGCTCTGGGGCGATCATTGTTGGTGGCGTAAATTAACTTACCTTTAGTGTTTTGGAGACCCTTTATGCCTTCTTTGTACACCCATGGTTCTTGGATGAAAACTATATCCAAGAGCTCTGCGTTAAACCTCCTTCCCTGTACATCCGATGCTGGCTTGGCATGGTGAAGATTTATTTAAAGGCATCCGAGTTGCCTTCTTTTGTTGCTGGGTTTTTGTGGGGGTAGGGTCATTATTTGGCCCTTATGTGGGAAATCGCTGCCCTCTTCTTCCCCCTGTTGCTATCAAGCAAGACCGCCTCCTCTACGGATCTATTGTCGCCTTTGCGAGCACCTGTGTGTCCGTGGTTTTTTCTTCGTCTGTCGGCACGAAGCTGTGGTCGCATTCTTATGCCTTCAGCGACTTTCGCACGTTTTGCGACGTCTGACGGAGCCTTGGGGCCAGGTGTTGTTGTAGCATGTGTTGATGCTGCTCCTAAGCACTTTGGTAGATCAGCTGTTGTTGCTCTTGCAGCCGCTGAAGTAGCTGGGCCGGCAGTAAGAGAGCTTGTTGCCGGTGCCTCATCTCTATCTTAATTTTTATTTTCGGGGCGGATTTGAACCTTGCCAAAGCCATAGTTTAACCAGAGTTGATCCTCTTTCATTAAGGAAGGATCGATTGCGAATGTTATCTCCGCAACCGTGCATTTTTGCACTCGGTTGAAATCCCGCAAGACCACGGACCCTTAGGCCGGAGTTCTGACCATTTATGAGGCTTAGTATGTCCTCTGTAGTTGTGCTATCCAGTTCTGGGAAGTAGCCAATATAGATCTGGAGGCGTGGTAACTCGCTCTCGATATGATACCCAGTTTTGTGTTGCACGTCTCATCCTTAAAAGACATTTCTGTCATGTCCACATTAGCCTTTCAGGTTCCGCGACCACGGCTATCTTTTTAGGTGTGTGAGGTTCGGCTCCAACATTTACTCTTTTTGAAGATTTTTGTTTGGGTGTGGTGCTGCTAGAGCGTTGACGCTTCAGAGTAACTGGGTTTCGATAGATAATATTTATGTTATTTAAAAATATAATGTTGTTTATGTTAAAATTTTGTTTACAAAAATAAAAATAAATAAAACTTCGGTATGTCTCAATATTTATACTAAAAATCATTTTGGGAAAGATCTTCAGCCCTTTTATCTTTTTAAAAATCTTTAATTTTTAAAATTCAACGATCAGTTTTTATTTTACACCTTAAGTTGTTTTTTTATTACTACTAAAATTAGGGAAATAATGAAAGTGCAAAAAACTTCTCACAAATGTTGACTGAAACAATAAACCTTGATTTGCTCATGGATGCTATTAAAGCAGAAGCAATAGAATATATTCCAGTTTTCCTCCGATATTTTTTCAAAACGTACGCAAATTCAATCGAATAGCTCAATAAAGTTTAGCACACTAGTGTATTTTTCAACATATCTTATATTGGTTTTTGGGATATTGCATTTTGTAGAACTTTGCTAGCATTTAGATGATTTCTTTAAAAGTTTATAACATCACCCATAACACCAATTTCGTTTAGTAAAAGATTGACAATGAAATGAAAATGGAAAGATTGAATCGGTGACTTGTGCAGTGAAAATATCTTGACTAATTACATGGCTAGCCATATCAGCTGCTCCATCATACCAATGTTTTCAGCACCTTGATAAACAATTGGGACACGTATCCTGTAAAATCTTTTCTGATTACTGGGACTTATACAGATATCTTATATAAACAGATCGTGTACGAAGTTTAAAATGACACCAAGGTTGAAACAGATGTAATCAAATGAAATGGACAGAATCCAAACTTGATTGTGTGTCAACACGACGAAAAAAGTTAGATAAATCTTCACTTTTGCCATACTAGTTTTAGTGAAAAGTAATCTCCTTGGGAATGAAAGAAAATAATTTTTTTTATTCAATAGTGGTGCCATTTTAGGCAGATATATGTATATATTCCAGCGATTTTCCAACTTTTTGAACCCGTCCGAAAAGTAATTTTCTAGAAAGTCTGGAAAATAGCATACTCTTCCGTGGCTTTGGGGATCTCCTCGCGCGAGCTGAATTTTTTATTGAGGTTTGGGAACAGATAATAGTCCGAGGGAGCCAAATCGGGCGAATAAGGTGGATGGGGAATAAATTAAAGCTCTAAATCGTTGATTTTAGCCATGGTTGCAATGCTCTTGTATACCATCAAGTGTTAACATGCGCGGCACCCAGCGCCAGAATAATTTGTTCATGTGCAGAATCTCGCCCAAAATATGGCGTGTGCACTTAGTAGTTATCCTTGTGGCATTTGCTAGTTTGCGCACCTTCACTTTCCGGTCGACCAACATTATTACGTATTTTTTTGACATTTTCTTGTATAACCGCATCGGAAGGCCTGCCGCTGCGGACTTCACGGTGGAATCTAAAGGATCACTAATATTATTAGTTAACGGGATGTGCGACCTAAAGATCTAAAGACCTAAAGATCTATTGTGCCCCGCCTAGTACTTATAGCAATTCTGTTAGTCCTATCTCTGTTAAGAATTTTAGTATTAGGCCTATCTCTAGAGATTTCAACATTTCATCTGGTATAAGATAGTCACCCAGATGTTTCTTCCTGTTTTGCGTGAATTGAGGGCATTGTCCCAAAATGTGTGTTGAAGTTTCTACCTGTCCATCGCAAAATCTACATAAGTCATTCGACAGTATTTTCATTGTTGTTAGGTGGTAATTTAACTTACAGTGTCCTGTTAGGATGCCTGTTATGATTCTAATGTTGTTCTTTGTAAGCTTCATTTAATCTTTAAAACGTTTGAGGTTGTAGTTCCCTATTAGTATTTCAGACTGCCTTAAACCTGGTTGAGTGGCCCAGTATGTTTTCCTGAGTTTTTCTTCTTTCCTGATTGTTGCGGAGAAGGATCTCTTTCCCATTCCACAGAATGGTTCTGCACCGACAAAAAAGTTTTCGAACCTTTTTTTTGCTAGCTCGTCTGCTATTTCATTGCCTTTTATTCCTGTGTGACCCGGAACCCATAGAATCCAAATCCGATTCAGTGACTCAAGCCTATTTAAGCTATCAAGATATTCCAACACCAGTTTGGAGTTCACCTTATGTACTTTTAATGTTTTGATAGCCGCTAGACTGTCGGTTAGGATCGCGATGTTCTGGTTTCGGTAGTTTCGTTTGAGATTGAAGTAGGCACATCTTTCAATGGCGTATATATCCGCATGATAGATGCTAGCGTACTTACCCATGGATTCCAAGTATTAAGTTCTCGGTCCGGGTCACTTACTGATGAAGGTACAGGACTTCATCAGTAAGTGACCCGTCTGTGTACCAGGTTATTTTTGTTGTTGTTGTATATTATCGGTTTCACATATACTTTCCCAAGATTCTTTATTGCTCATTTCAGTTCTAAACCTTTTAGTGAAACTGAATTTCGGTATCATGTTATCTCTTTGTATTGAGATTTCAGCATAGTGCTTTGTCAGAATATCAAACTTCTTCCGACTGAGACAACTTCCTGATCCGACATTTTTTCCAGACATCCTAAAAATTGCCCTCTTCTTGATAATTCTAAAAAGACTTCAAGTGATGCCGTTGGAAATCCCTTCATTGAATTTTGTTCAATTCATTGATGACTGTCCTTTGTGTTGTTCTGCATATTTCTTTAGCAACCTTCCAGTTGTCTTTGTTCTTTCTAGTTAGTGATTCTATATCATACATTATTGATTCCAGAGATCCTGGGAAATTAGTATTTAGAAGTAATTGAGCCTTCTCTTCCTCATTCTCAGTAAAGCTGACGGAAGACAGGGTTTTTCTTTGGACAACACTTTGTATAGCCTTGAGGCTTCGGTTGTTTGCTCTATCTTCTCGCAGAAACTCCTAAAGTTCATGCGCTTTGCTTCCCTTATTTTAAAATATAGGTTGTTAGAACACTTAAAACACTAACTTGTCCAGTCACCGATTCTTTTGGCCCGGTTGAATAGCTTGCGAACAATAACTCGTTGTTTCGCTGAATTTTTGTTCCACCATTTTGATGAGTTTGCTGTACTTAATGGACAGCTTGCCTCATAAGGATTATTATTATTATTATTATTATGGGCCTTGAAGCACTGCGACCAACAAGATCTATTGTGCATGGCCTTTAGGTTTAATCATTATATATTTATAGGCTTTTAATAAATTTTAGCACTAATTGGAGATTGTTGTTCCAAAGTTTGTATGGATTTACAACAGTGTCACCGAAGTGACAAAATCTTTGTCTGCCGAGTGCAGGACATTCGCAGAGTATATGCTCTGAACTTTCAGTAACCATTTCACAGAAACGACAGATGTCAGTGTCAGAAAGACCTAACTTTTTTTGGTGATATCTTAGGTTACAGTGACCCGTGAAGTACCCAGCTAAAATGCGTAAGTCCTCTCTATTAAGTGAAAGTAGCTTGCTAGATATTCCCTTGGATGGATTGAGGAATCGTTTAGCTTGACGTTGACCTGAGCTATTAAGCCAGTGATCAGCAAATTTCTTTTCTCCAAGTTTCCTGATAGCTTCGTTGGAGTGGCTTTTTGAAAGACCACAGAAGGGTTAGTAATGATTCTATTAAGATCACCTATCATTGTTTCTAGTTCTAGTTCGATCTTGATGTTGTTACCAGCTTTAAAATAAGCTGTATTATTACTCAGAATGTTTACATATAAATCCCAATCGGTTTTCTTGGGATTTCTTAAAAATCTTTTGATTACAGGAGAACCCTCTATATCAAATCTTAACATTCTATGATCTGATAAAGAGGGCTCATCTGAGACTCTCCAATTTTGAACTAATCCACTTATCAGATTATTTCCCAAAGTTAGGTCTAGGACCTCCTCTCTCGTTTTAGTCACAAAAGTTGGAGTATTGCCTATATTGAAAATTTCTATTATATTAAGATAAATTCGAGAAGGTACTAATATCTTTGGTTGGTGTCCGTACTGCCCCACTCCTCATTATGAGCATTTGCGTCTCATCCGAGTATAAGAGGTAGGTTGTTCTTGTCACAGTGATTAACCAGTTTATCGATCAAATTCGGAGGTGCATAAGAATCGTTTCCTGGAAAATAAGCCGTTGCCACCACTACATCGCGTGTACTCCCGTTGATGTTCATTAGGACTTGGACCGCTACTAAGTCTGCAGACAGAAATTCTGAAAGACATAAATACTTCAAACCAGAGGTTAATAACATGCAAGTTCTTGGTTTTCACATCTGATATCCCAAATTACCTGCGTGTCCTTTATTTATTTATTTATTTATTTATTTATTTATTTATTTATTTATTTATTTATTTATTTATTTATTTATTTATTTATTTATTTATTTATTTATTTATTTATTTATTTATTTATTTATTTATTTATTTATTTATTTATTTATTTATTTATTTATTTATTTATTTATTTATTTATTTATTTATTTAATAATAATACTGCTAAGCTCATAGACTTTATAGCAGTCAACAAATATAATATACAATTCATAATAATATAAAATTCATAATAGGAAAAGAAACTAACAACAAAATATAAAATTAACATTATAAGTTATAATAATTATAGGCTAAAACTGAAAGTTCTTTAGATTTGTGAGCACACACAGCTAGAATTAAGATAAAGATTGAGCCAAAATTTATATCTTAATCTGAAGACAAGTCAAAGCCGGCGCTGATTCAATAAAATGTAGCTGCAGTTGCTGATCAAAGCTGACATCAAATAAACAATCAGTGAGTAGATAATGGTAATCGTAGAACCAAACATATGCTATTCATGCGGATAAGAACGATTTATGTCCATAAGCACGCACAGCCGGGATGAAAGAACAGAAAAAAGGAAGAATTAAAAATTAGCTCCACTCTTATACTCTGGTGCTGAACAAAACAAAGAAGGGTAGGATAAAAATTGGCTCAAGAGTTGAGCTTAAAGTTAACAATACAGTAACTGTGAACGGCCAATATTACAGCCGAAACATTTGCTGAACACGCAAATCCGAAACAAAGTTCCATGCGAAACATCATGATTCAAAGCTACTCCGTGTCCACTGAGAGAGCATAATCATAGGCAGGTTTCAATTGTAGCATATGCATATATAAGCACATATCTGGGCTTAAAACAATAGAATGTATTCCAACATATGTCTGCAAGTAAACTAATGATTATTTAAGTATGATAGGATGTTAGATTTTTTAACATCAATACCTATATTTAAATCAATAACATCGTAAACTAAATAAAAGTCATTACAAGCATTTCGAAACGGTTGAAGATGTAGATAATTTGACCTACATAGGTTTAAATAAATAAACTTATAATTTCTCATTGGACGATGAGGTAAATTAAAGTTCAGTTTTGCTAATAAGAATGAGCTGTCAACGTTACCAAAAATAAGTTTAAAAATAAACGAAGCATTTAACATTATTCTTCTATTCTTTAGAGACGGAAGACCAATAAGTCTAAGTCTGTTTAAGTACGATGGCAAGTTAAAATTTAAATCCCATGGAAGGCCCCTTAAGCTGAAAATTAAAAATTGTTTTTGAACTGATTCTAGAGCATCAATATAGCAGTTATAACTTGGACTCCAGACCACTGATGCATACTCAAGTGTAGGACGAACTAGTGCCGTAAACAATAGCTTTGTAATGTATGGATCATTAAACTCTTTTGACCAACGTTTAATGAAACCAAGAAGACTATGTGATTTGCTTAGAATTTTAGCAATATGCTTATCAAAACAAAGTTTTGGGTCTAAAAGTACCCCAAATCTTCAAAAAGTTGAACAATTTCAATGTCATGATTAGAAATTTTATAATTATTTGAAATCTTAAACAATATAGAAAAAGTCATTTGTTTGCAATTATTTAGGTTAAGTTTCATGCAATTTAAATTGCACCAAATATTTAGACTATCCAAGTCTTCTTGAATTTTTAGAGTATCTTGAAAACTGCTAACTGAATGAAAAATTTTAACATCATCTGTAAACATAAGAACATTGCAATGTGTAATGACTGATGGGAGATCATTAATGTATATTAAAAAGAGAATAGGACCTAAGTGGCTACCTTGTGGAACACCTGAAGATACATTAAAATTAATAGATTTAGAAGATTTGAATAATACCTGTTGCGTTCTACAACTTAAATACGAAGAAATCCATTTTACTAGACATGGTGAGAAACCAATCATTTTAAGTTTTATTAAAAGGAGTTTATGATTAACTACATCAAAAGCTTTACTAAAGTCTGTATAAATAACATCAGTTTGAGAAGAATGAGAAAAGTTTTCAAAAATATTTAAAAAGAATTCTAAGAGATTAGTTATCGTGGATCTACCAGGTAGAAATCCATGCTGACTGGGTGAAATGAATGAGTTTACATTATAGGCGATTTGGGTAGTTATTATAAGTTCGAATAGTTTTGGTAGAGAACTCATCTTTGCAATTCCACGATAATTCAATATTAAACTTTTATTACCAGATTTATGCAAAGGAAGAATTATCGATTTTTTCCACAAAGCTGGAAAATAACCAATGTATAACGAAAGCTCAAAAATGGAAGTTATTGGATCTACAAGTTCATCAGAACAGTATTTTAGAATACATGACGGAATAGTATCTGGACCACTACTAAATGAGATTTTAAGTTTATTCAGATGAAAATGAACAATTTCACGATTTATTATAGGGGTATTCACACTTGCTGATTTAATTTCATTTGTATAGCTGTTACTAGGATAAATCTCTTTTGAGTAAGTGGATTTAAAGAATTCAGCGAACATATTACAAATGATTGATTCGTCATCAGATTCAATGTCATTAAACTTCATAAAAGAAGGAAAATCTGATGATTTCCGTTTAGTATTCACAAAGTTCCAAAAAGACTTAGCATTACTTTTTAATTTCACTTTTGCTAAATAGGTTGCATAAGCATTTTTGCTAGCTAGTTGGTAGTCATAGCGAGCAGAAGTATACTTTGCAAAATCACTTGGTTTCATAGAATTAATATATTTCTTATAGTATTTAGTTTTAATATTTCTCAGTTTCCGAATTTTGTTAGAAAACCATACTGGGCCAGAGGTATTACTTAGAATTCTTCTAGGGACTGTCAATTCAAAACAATTTAATGTTTGATTGAATAACAAAATCATATTGTCTAATCTATCAGTACTCTTAGGAATGTTCCGACAAATAAGTGCGTCCCAATTAATATTAGAAAGCAAATTATTGAGCTGAGGAAAATTTGTATTCTTGAAATCAAAGTCAAACGATGGTAATAAGTCAGGAATAATAGCGGCTAAAGAGTTGAAGTTGAGAAAAATTTTCAAAGTAGGATGGTATAAATCTTTAGGTTGAACTAAAGGATTAGTTCTAGAAACTATGACATTGTCATAATCATCAACAAAAAGTAAATCAAGAATTCGTGAATTTGAATTCAAAATAGAATTTACTTGAGAAAGACCAAGCCTAAATAGTGAGTTTAGAAATTCGTTCTCTGATGATGACGGGGAAAAACGAACTGAATTATCATGATTAGAATCCCAAGAAATATTTGGAAGATTAAAATCACCAATAATAACAATTCTTTCATTATCTTTAAGTTTTAAAAATAGTTTGCTTATGACTTTAACATGTTTTGTATACAGTTCAATAGGTGATTGGGGTGGTATATAAGAACAAGTTATGTAAAGACTAAGTTCTTTAAATTTAACAAAAACACAAGCAAATTCAATATCTAAAGAGTCGAGCAAAAACACTTCCTCAGAGAAATACATAGATTTTACTGCAATTAAAACTCCTCCACCATTTAAATTGTTATCAGGAATAGAGTTTCTATCTTTTCTGAAAATATTGTAACTAGAAGAAAAAATTTCAGAGCTTGAAATGTTAGGCTTTAACCAAGTCTCAGTAATTGCGACTATGTCATAGTCAAAACCATGACTTGATATAAAGAGGTTACTTAATTTTGTATTTAGACCACGAACATTCTGATATATAATAGTAAAATATGAAAGAGTATTTAGTTTTTTGAATCAGTAGATTGGAGATTGGCAAGTGCAGGTGTATTAGATCTGGGACGCGATGAATACTCCTTAACAAAAGTATTTAAGGGCCAGAAATTTGGATTAACTACTTCCTCGAATAGTTCTTGAGGCAAAGTAATTTTAAATGAAGAAGAGTAACGTGGGTATTTAAAATTAAACTTCGTTACAATAATTATATCACAGGTCTGATTCAAATATGATTTTAAATGATCAAGAACCATATTTTCTGAAGTGTCCGCTTCAAATCTAGATATAAAAATTGATTTTAACGGAGTAACTACAACTAGACCACGTTTCTCATGTGAACTTTCTTTAGACGTTAAAGAAGTTGCTTTAGATGTAACAGATCTAGTAGAATATGAAACTGGTGCTGTTGTAATAACTTTAGAAGATTTATTTCTAGTTTTTACAATTTTAGGAACAGTGCCAGTCTTAGGTTCAGCAGTGAAGATAGTTGCTTGAGGTAAGGGACAATCCGGGGCAGCAGAAAGCCCTGAAGCGATATCAGTGTCAGAATTAATAGAATTTGTGGAGAATCAAATAAAGATGGCAGATTTCTTTGACAAAAAGCTTGATTGGCAAGATTAGGTGTCAAAACAGGCTCTAGATAAATAGCGGAGAGAGGAGCCGGAAACTGTAAAGAATTCACAGCCTCAGCATTGTTTATTCGCTTTTTAACTTGCAAAGCGTCATCTAGGCATTTCAATTTTTGGAACAATTCCTCGTAATAAGTTAACTTAGCTTGATAGTCGGCCAAATTAATTGAAAGTTCCTTAAAGCATTTTTTAGTTTGCAAAAAAAGCTTGTAAAATATACCATCACCTTGGCGACATTTCTCGCAAGAACAGCGTAATCCCACGTTTTTCTCAATAGAATCCACTACTACTCCTTTGAGTGATGCACATTTAATGTGGAATGACTCATCACACATCCAGCAACAAATGCTCCGCAGATCATTACCGGTGGAGTTGCATTTACGAGTAGCACAAGCCATAAATACAATTTTTTATGCAAAAGAAAAACAAAATAATAAAAAAAAAACAAAAAAAAAATTTTTTATAATACAAGGTGGCGCAACAGAAATCACCCCATTGGAAGATGCTCTCATTTTTGCAAATGGCCGCCAATGTCAAATCTGTTTTGACATTTGTGGACTAGACAGATACAGAATACAAGTGAATAAGCCATGGAGCGATACACTCCCCAAGACCGCGGAATAATTGTGTCTATTTTTTTGCGTAACAATTCTGTCTTTGGTGTTGGCGCAGCGCGAATTCCGTAGCCGATTTCCCGGCCGTCCGCCACCGACTGCGCAAACACTGCGCCGTTTAGCCACTACCTTGAAGAGTATGGGACCACACGAGACGTTGCCAATAGTGGCCGGCCCCGGAGCGCCCGTTCTGCCGAGAATATCGCCGCTGTAGCCGAGGACGTCGAGGTGAGGCCCGAAACATCGACCAGACGACGTGCCACGTTATTGGGCCTCAGCCGGCGGTCCCTGCAACGAATTTTAGTGAAAGATTTGAACATGTTCCCCTACAAAGTTCAGTCCGTGCATCAGCTGCTGCCTGCCGACCGCCAAACGCGCGTAGCTTATGCCCAAGCTATCCTCAATCTCGACACCGAAGTGGACGATTTTTCGACAAAAATCATAATGAGCGATGAGGCTCATTTTCACCTCAGCGGGTACGTGAACAAGCAAAATTATCGCTTCTGGGGAACCGAAAATCCGCGAGTGATGCACGAAAAACCATTACACCCGCTCAAAGTGACTGCGTGGTGCGCTGTTCACGCTGGAGGAGTCATCGGGCCGAACGCCGCGGGTCAAACGACAACAGTGGACGGTGCGCGCTATAGGGCAATGTTGACCGAGTTTTTTCTGCCCGAACTGGACGAATTAGGACTGGTGGACATGTGGTTCCAACAGGACGGAGCAACAGCACACACTGCACGAGCCACAACCGACATTCTGAATGCCGCGTTTCCGGGTCGCTTAATTTCGCGTTTTGGCGATTTGCACTGGCCCGCCAGATCGCCCGATTTAACGGTCCCGGACTTCTTTTTATGGGGTTTTTTGAAGTCTCGTGTTTACATCAACAAGCCTGAGACCTTGGAAGCCCTCAAGGAAAATATCCGACACGAATGCGAGAATTTATCGCCCGAAACTCTCGCCGAAGTGATGGAAAATGCCATAAAACGAGCCCGTATGGCAATCAATTGTGACGGCGCCCATTTATCCGATATCATTTTCTCGACTTAACACAATTAATTCTAAAGGTCTAAATAAACATAATCAAAAAACAGAATCGAAGTTTTTTATTTAGAAAAAAAATAAGAGCCAAACAACATCAGATGACTTCTGTTGCGCCACCTTGTGTATGTATAAGAAATTTATGTAAAGTTTAGAAAATTTGCTATTCGCTCCGCCTTAATGGACAGAAAAAAAAAATATTAACTGCTTTCAAACTTATCGTTTCCAAAAAGTTTGAAAGTCACTGAAGCGTTGTTATTGTTTTATGTGTACAATTTCCTTGCGAACAATTGTTATTATACAAATAAATACAAAAGTAAATTCGAATTGAAAGCACAAATCTTTAAAGAGATTCACTTTTAACACTTTTTAGGCACAATTAGCTTAAGCACAGTTCTTTAAATAAAATAAATTAAAAATAGATTTTTAGCTTGCTAAAAACACTAAAGAAAGAATAAAATTCAATAGCAAAAAATTTCACGAACCGTATGAAAAGCAGGGTTGCAGACTGTTACTGCTAGACCTTTTATCTGCCCCTAAAAAAAAGGATCTCTAGCCCCACAATAATTATTTATTTATTAGTTCGTCAGTCTAGTGTAACAAGATTTAATATCTTATGGAACTACACTAGATACATGTTTATAAATTTATAATATAAAATAAAATAAAAATAACAGTAAAATTTGAAGTATAAATCTTTTTTTTCCATACTGATGCCAAACACATCAACAAAAATCGGCTGTTAAAACAAAACAAATGGCTTTATTGTGCTGAATTTTTTTTTTCTAGGGCAATGAGGTGCACAATAGATCTTTCAGGTCGCAGTGCATATATAGGCTTTATTAATAATAATTATAATAATAATAATAATAATAATAATAATAATAATAATAATAATAATAATAATAAATATGAATGGCCTTTAAGGCGTCATAATGTTTTTTGAGTTGCAAATCATTGTGAATAAGGAGGTTACTTTTCAGACTTAGATGAATATATAATATTTATGTTATGTTAATATACAATATTGTTTAAGTTTAAAATATTTTTTTTTACAAAAATAAAAGTACATAAAACTTTATGTTTTTTCTCTCTATATTTATACTAAAAATCATTTCGAATTTGACTTCAGCCCCTTTAGCCGCTAAGTTGTTTTTTTTATAAAAAGTGAAGTGAAAAATAAATTAAAAAAAAAAATAACAATTAAACGAAAGGCCACAAGAGGAAGAATAGGAAGAAAGAAGAGGAAGAAGTTCAACTGTTTGAGATCCCTCACCCCATAACTACAAGCAGAGGACACGAAGTCAGCAGCGGCAGAAGAAAAGCAGCGGTGCTAAAAGTAAGGAATTTATATATTTTGTGAACTTTAATTTATAAAGGTGTAACACAAAAATATAATAATAAATTCTTTTACATAAATTTGTATCGTGTTTACCTTATTTGTTTTTTAGTTCACTTTTCATTTTCCAATTTTTTTTCCAGTCGAGATATTGATTAGAGTAGTCCGCAACTTATATTAAAAAAAATTACTTTTAAAATTATCACTTTGTATAACTTTTGGAAATTGACCCATACATAGCCTTATTTCAATTAGAGTGGTCCTCTATTACAAATTTAAAAATTTTTCTTTAGTTTAAAATTAAAGAAATTTGTTTAGAAAAGTACTTTATTTGAGATAGCCATGAAGGTTTATCTTAAGAGTTAATTTTTTTTAAATATTTTAAGTTTTCTGTGAAATTGCTATTAAGGTAGTTCGCAATAAATCTTTAAAAGTTAATTTTTTTATAACACACGATTAAGCTTGTCTTAAGAAATAACATTTACAAATATTATAGGGTAAATTTCCATAATTATAAGGACAATTCAAAGGTGACACTTTGTAGTAAAGTTAAATTTTATTAATTATTTATTTTATTTGATCTGCTGTCGGTTAGAATTTGTTTGTTTAATTATAAATATGGCTTTCATAGACCTTTTCAATTTGCAGGCAGAAGCCCTTCTTAATTTTGAAGCCAGTCTTCGACTGTTACTCTTTCCAAGTTGACTTTACTTTGCTACGGTTCTGTCATTGCGTTGTGCTTCAATTAAAGCTGCGGTTTAAAACAAGTGCGTGCTCTTTTTTACTACAATAAATCTTCCTTTAAGCGATTAAAGCCAATTTTAGTCTACTTGTGAAAACTATAAATCAGCATGGCCCCCGGGCCTCCTAATCTCGGGGACAACAGGTTTGCTTCGCTTGCCTCAAGTCCTCAAAGCAAAAGAAAAAAAACCAAATATACCTCACTCGATTTCCCCGAGTTACCTCATATAAAAAAAGAAAATTCGAAATTTGTAATTATTTCTCCCCTTGTACCAAACAAAACACTCAAAATATTCCTGTTTTGCTGTTCATAAAGCAATAGAAGGTATCAGCAAGGAAATAATTTCAATTTCTGAGCTACCTGACGATAATCTGCTGATATTAGTTAAAAACCCACAATTAGCACAAAAATTTATTGCTACTAAGTGGCTTAATGGCATATGCCCAGTGCAAGCTAAATATCAAGAAAGCCTAAACTGTTATAAAGGTACAATTTATGCCGCTTGCCTTAATGATCTCTCGGATAAGGAAATAATTGAAAATTTAAAAGACCAAGGAGTTATTTCTGTATACAAATTTACAAAAATAGTAGACGGTAAAGCTGCACCAAGTAACGTAGTACTCTTAACTATTGATCTTTACAAGATTCCCGAAAAAATCGAAGTCCCTTGGCGAACAGCACGTGTCAAACCATATTTCCCTAACCCTATGAGATGCCGATCATGCCAACTTCTCGGTCATACCGCCAAACGCTGCAACAACAATCCTGCTTGCGGAACCTGTAATCTCTCACCTCATTCCCCCGATCTTTGCATACGAACCTTTTGTGCTAACTACTCTGGTGATCACCCATCTTCTTCAAACACGTGCCCAAGATATGCACAATCAAAAGAAATTCTAAAAATTAAAACACAAAACAAGTGTTTAATGCGCGATGCACTTAAATTATACAAGTCACAAATTCCCTCTTTCCCAAACACCTCTTTTGCTACTACTGCAAGAGAAAACCAACAACACCGAAGCACAGTTTCAAACATTACTACAACTCAGGATTGAGAGATAAAGAGATTGCGCATTGCGCAGGTCCGTTACTTTGCTGTCAATATTGTTGTGATGTTGAAAACTTATTTTTCTCAATTTCTGTCACATAGAGTTGTTAACAAAAAATTATATAAAAAATAATACATTAAATTTCTGTTCGAAAATATTGATATTGCCAGCAAACCGAAAAGTATGCAACTCAATATTATTGCTTTATAAAATCTACTAATATCAAACATAAAATTGTTTGTAAATACGAGCAGCAAATGACCCACAAAATAAACAAACAAAAAACAATCAAGTTTTCAAACCTGATTTTGCATCGACTTCATCGGTTTGTGACGTAATGCGCAGAGAGAGGCAATTTTTCAACTCCAGTTTGCGCAATCTTTATATTTCTCATTCCTGACTACAACTCACACACCCTCCTCATCAACCTCTTCAAGTGTTGCTATAACAGCTGATAACCAAAAGCAAAACACAAAACCAACCGTTTCAAACAGTCACTCCTCACCTGTCACTGCTTCGCCAAAAGCAGCTAGCACAACACCTTTTACAAATACAAACCTCACCACTCCAGACACTTCAAACTCTCGAAACAACAAATCCCCAATTCAAATCAACAACAATATTTTTCGTACTAATCAAAACAAATTTACTACAAACACTGCTATCTCTCCATAAACCTCCAACATCAAATTCAATAGTTAAGAAATGATATTATCTGACGCAGAGTACTAATAATGTTTAAGATTTTTTCATATTGCCTCTCTCTGCGCATTACGTCACAAACCGATGAAGTCGATGCAAAATCAGGGTTGTGAACTTGATTGTTTTTTGTTTGTTTATTTTGTGGGTTATTTGCTGCTCGTATTTACAAACAATTTTATGTTTAATATTAGTAGATTTTATAAAGCAATAATATTGAGTTGCAAACTTTTCGGTTTGCTGGCAATATCAATATTTTCGAACAGAAATGTAATTTATTATTTTTTTTTATATAATTTTTTGTTAACAACTCTCTGTGACCGAAATTGAGAAAAATAAGTTTTCAACGTCACAAAAATATTGACAGCAAAGTAACGGACCTGCGCAATGCGCAATCTCTTTATCTCTCAAGCCTGCACCTACTTATTTCTCTACACATAAGTCGTTTACACACATCGATTTGACACTCTGCTCTTCTACTATTTCTCCTAAACTAAAAAGCCTACCTTTAGATAATCTGTTTAGTAGTGATCACTTTCCAATCATTACTGAACTCTCAACGCCATCTTCGAACAGAGGCGTAGCTAAACCAAAATTTCTGACAGATAGTGCAGATTGGTGTAAATTTCAGAAATTAGCAGTTGGCAATATCAAAAAATATAAATAAAGAGACAGTTGTAATTACGAAAGTAATACGCACTTCCGCACACAGTATACCACAAACTTGCAAAATAAATTATAAAAATGTTGTGCCATATTGGTCTTCCGAACTTTCTAAGCTCAGAAACAATAAACAACTCTTCTGGACGGAATACAAAAGAAATAGATCAGACTATAACTTAATGAATTATAAAAAATCAAATGCAATTTTCCCCAGAAAATCAAAAGAAGCAAAAAGAAATAGTTTAAAAAAACTGACTGAGTCTATCGCTCCTCTAACAAGTCCGAAAAAAGTTTGGTCCGATATAAAAATGTTGTCCGGGTCATACTCCCAAACGTCCGTAAAATTTATAAATAGCTCCAATGGTCCGATTTTTGACTCAAAGGAAATTTCAAACCATTTTGCCTCCGTTTGGTCCGACTATTCTCAAAATTCGAATTTTCACAAAGACTTCGTTTCAAAAAAAAAAACGACATTCTTGGGAAAAGATACAACAATTGTAACTCTTCGTTTAACATTATTGAGTCTGAGATAACACTCTCAGAATTTAATTCGACGATATCCTTAATGTTAGGTAAAACTCCAGGTACAGATAGAATTTCTTATCCGATGTTATAAAATTTACCGATCAACGTCAAAAATAGACTAATTAAACTCTACAACCAGTTTCTTAATCAAGGTATCTATCCACAAGCTTGTAAAAATGCAATTGTTGTACCTATTACCAAGTCAAATAGTTACACATCGGAGGTACTAGGATACAGACCTATCTCTCTTCTTTGTTGTATGGGCAAAGTATTTGAAAAAATCATTTCGAAACGCATTATGTGGTATGCTTTAAAAAACAATTTAATAAGTCCATATCAAGGCAGGGCACAATGGACGCCCTGCTCTATTTTGAAAAGTTTGCTTCAATCGCCCTGTCAAATAGAAATTGTGTTTCATCATTGAGCCTAGACTTTGAAAAGACATTCGACAGAGTCGGATCGCATGTGGTTTTGCGTCAACTTGAAAGTTGGCGAGTTTGCGAGAAAATTTTTTATATTATTAAATCTTTTTTAACAAATCGTAAATTTACAACAAAAGTAAATAACATTTTTTCAAATACTTTTGACTTGTACAACGGCATACCCCAAGGGTCTCCGCTGTCTGTCATATTGTTTATAACAGCTTTTAATGAAATAAGCAACTTCATTTAAAAATACAGAAATATTTCACATATAATTTACGCCGATGATGTATTACTTTTTTCAAAACAAAATAATTTAGACGCTGTTAAAAAAGACTTCAACATTATTCTTTTTGATATTTCTAAATGGTCCGAATGGTCGGGCGCCAATATTTCATTTAGCAAAAATGTAAAACATTTTATATTTGCAGAAAACACAAATGTAATAGTCTAAATTTAATTTTTAATAATGTAAACATTGTAAATACAAATAGTCTTAAGTTTTTAGGTATTAGATTTGATAAAATATTAACGTATAGAGAACATTGTATTCAATTAAGAAAAAAACTAGCTGCCAGGTTAAATATAATTAAATATTTATCATCCAAACATTGTCTTATTCATATATAAACTTTAGTAAACATAACAAAAGCATTAATTTTGTCAAAAATTTATTACGGTCTCCCGATTTACAGTTACTGTGCGAAGAGCAATATTCAGCTAATTAAGGCACCCTTTTATACTGCTGTGTGTAGAAGCATCCGCGCCTTCCCCAAATCTCCCAAGAACTTAATTTTGGCTGAAGCCGGCCTGCCGTCCATTGAAACGAGAATTGAACATGCAACCCAAAAACTCATACCAAAACTATTTCTTTGTAGTAATAGCGTCCTTCACAACACAATAAAAACCGTAATTTCCCGCAAAAAAAACTCCAAAACGGAAATCATAAGATGTATTGTTCAGGCGTCGGAACTAGGGATCACATCTGTGCCCACTTTGAGAACGCCAGATAGCTTGCCGCCTTGACTTTTGGAAAAATCTTCATTTATTCTATGTCTTGAAGAACATGAGAAAAACAACACTTGCCCACACGTATACCAGCGACTGTATTTCGAACATATAGCTCCACTTCGCTCTGAATGGAAAATGATTTTTACAGACGGGTCAAAATCTGCTAACCATACATCTTTCGCTGTTGTTAATTGTGACGGGAAGACCATAAAGGTTGGTATTTTACCTCCTTACAGTTCCGTGTACTCGGCAGAAGCAACAGCTCTTTTAAATGCAATCGTTTTTGCTGAAAAATCTAAAAAGAAAACTATAATTTGCACCGATAGCAAGTCTACAATTTCTTCTTTGCTAAACCCAACAAACAAAGCACATCTTATATCATACATGCGAAGCAAAATCATTAAGAATAACAACATTAGGATAATGTGGATACCAGGACACACCGGAATTGCCGGCAATGAATCGGCTGATTAAAGAGCAAAACTTGCAGCATCCTTTGCTACTACTACTTTCTGTGGATTGCATCGTGAAGAATGGCATATATCGTCTTATTAACCGACATCACCACTACTTCACAGATGGGTGAATATGCTCATAATTTGACTTTGCATCCGACCCACAGCTGTTCTTCTCGAGGTTCGTCCAAGCGCTGCTTTAACTGTAGCAGCAACCCTATCACAAAGTTCACATACCAAAATAGTATAACTCAAGATTCGATGGTTTCAAGGGCATTAGTTTCAAATCACCCCATTTTAAGTTACTTAAGTCAAGGGCCTCCCGTTCAAAACTACCCAAGTCAAGGTCACACTAGTCAAAGTTATAATTTAAAAGGAATCTATGTTCAGAGTACAATATCTGAAGTTTACAAGGTTCAAGGATTTACAGCTCGAAATTTAGCGGCACCTACAATAGCACCACCGATAGCTATATATGTAATAGTCGACTTATGCCAGTCGAGAAGCTATTTCATTTAAATCAGAAAACAAGAGGTGAAGCGAAAGATTTTTTGAAAAAGGCTTCATTGACCAATGACGATTTCGCACAAGCTTGGCAGAATCTTTCTGATAGATACGAAAACAACCAATTACTAGTTAACACACATTTAAAGATACTTTTTAATTTATCTGCTATTTATTTCGAGTCTGGATGTGCGTTAAAGAAAATGCAGAGATATATAAACCATTGCATTTCAACGTTAGAATTAAATAATATAGATATTGGAAACTGGGATGCGATTTTTGTTTATTTATGTTGCACGCGTTTACCTGAAGCTACGCTCTCCTTGTGAGAGCAAAGTATACCAAAAAAATTCGAGCTTCCCCAAAAAAAAGCGAATTGAATGATTTTTTTGACAAATAGATTTCAAACGTTAGAAACTACTTTTGATTTAAGACAAAACGAAGAAAAAGTATATATAAGTAAATTAAGAGTACAGTCAGATTTTATCAATAGAAATGTGCAAGTTCATTACAACGCCATGAGCTCTAATTGTAAGTTACGTTATAACCAACAGCACTTCCTTAGGAATTGTCCGATTTTTTAAACATTAATTTAAAATATCGACTGGCTTATACAAAAAAAAACCTATGTTTAAATTGTTTTGCGCATTCTCATCTTGTGAGAGAATGCAACAGTCAGTTCAATTGTTCAATCTGTAAGAGACGACATAACTCGCTTTTGCATCGTGGGTTTTCTGAAACTCCTTTTTCAAGTTTGACATATGGTCACACTCATAATTCTATCCAAAATTCTCCAAACCAGAATATGGCTCACACGGCGGAGTGCATGCTTCGGCTTCAAAATTAAGGCTTCAAAAAATGCCCACAAAAACGTTTACTGCACAGGTGTCAAGGCTAAACAATAGTGTTTCGGCTCGGATTCAAAAGATGTGCAGTTTTATATAAGGATCCCCTAATGATTCAATTTTGAGGATAGAAGCAAAAGGCCTTATTATGCCTAAATTTTCGGGAAATTTACCAACCCAATCAATAGAAGCTTCCATTATGCATACAAGTGGACCGATGGATGTCCTAATAAGTGCTGACATCTATTCAACCATTTTACTGGATGGAACAGGAAGAAATGTGCTCGGTTCTCTTATAGCTGCCCCCAAAAGAAGTTTCAACACGTTCTACATATAGTTCACATTTCAATAAAGTGAGTCAAGTAATTAAGAAAAATACATCCTTTAGGGTACGTCATAAAATGGTAAAGAGAAATAACGCGACGGTGTTGGTAGTTGGACCCGGGTAAAAAATCGGCTAAGCTGGCTGCCAAATCTTATATAGCTACGATTTCAAATAAGAGGATAGCTGGACCTGGGCAACAAGCTGGATCTGGGCTAGAATCGCCTGGGCTGGCGCTTTCGTCATCGCCCATCCAGCCACAATCGGCAAAGCCAATTAGCAACCACTTTTATCAACCACAGGTTGGTCGTGTACCGTATGCACCAAATAACTTAACCCAGGATGGTCGTGTACAGTGTGTTAGTCTCAAAAAAGGCCGTAAGATCGCCCTATAATTTAATTTGGATTTCAACCTCGACATCAATTTAAAATGTCTGCCAGATGAGGCGGAATTGTTAACCACAGCAATAAGAAGATTCAGCAATGCTTTGGCGCTGGTGTACATTTTCGGTTTTGATGGAAGGGGTAGTAAAGAGAGCAACTGGGCATTATATCTCAAAAAAAAATGTTTCTTTTATAGTAAGATACTTATGACAATAATTTGAATTTAATATGAATAACTAAATTTTTCCTATTTATTGTTGAAGCATGCACAGAAAAAAAATCACTTATGAACAAATTAATTGAACTCCATAATTAATATAATTTTTATTAATTGTATTTTTATATATCTTATGATTATTAAGTTATTTCCATTGCAGTGTTAGTGCACGGCGGGCGGCAATGTTTAAGCCAAACATCTTTTTAACTTATGTTTACTTTGAGGATCATTAGGATCCTCGTCAAATAAGAAAATTGTGTTTCCCCCCTTCAGTTTCACCGAAGTTAAAAATATATATGGTCGTCACTAGTTATAGGAACGAAGTAGTTTAAAAGCTATCGAGCTGAAATTTGGTATGCGAGCTCGTATTCTCCAAGCGGAAGCTAAGTTCGAAAATGGACAAGATAGGACCAAAACTACTACCCCTCCCATACAAACCACCCCTTTCTGTACGAAAAAAAATTTATTAAAATAGTTCGAGTGCAGATATCCAGTTCAAATTCGATATTAATTACTTTAGTAGTAATGCAAAACTGCTTACAAAAAATGGGCTTAATCGGATAAGAACCACGCCCACCTCTCATACAAGCCACCCCTTTCCAGGCGGAAAAACATAATTAAAAACAGCTACAGCGTAAATAACCAGTTCAAATTCGGTATTTAACACTTTGGTAGGAACATATAACTTCTAACCAAAAAGGGGCATGATCCGATATGAACAACGCCCACTTATAATAAAGACATGTAGCACTTATGTGCTAAAATAAGCTAATTTTTTTGGGTTAACTGCAATGGCGAAGAATATATGAGCTTAGGCATGGTCGAAGATAATTCTTTTACTATTTTTTTATAAAATCAGATCCTAAAATAAACAATTTAAGTAAATCCATTTTTTACTTGTTTTATCTGGATCTATACTAGGTTGAGTGAAAAGTAACCTCCTTGGGAATGACAAAAATGCTTTTTTTTAAATTTAATTCAATGTAGGTCGATAATCTTAATCCAGCGATTTTCGAACTTTTTGATTCCGTCCGAAAAGTAATTTTCCGGAAGGTCTGCAAAATACTCCTCCGCGGCGTCTATGATCTCCTTGTGCAAGCAAACTTTGTTATTTATGAGCTATCTTTTGGGGTTTGGTTACAGATAATAGTCCGAGGAAGCCAAAGCGGGCGAATAAGGTGGATGGGGAATCAATTGGAGCCCTAAATCGTTGAGTTTAGGCATGGTTCCGATGCTTTTGTGTGCCGGCAGAGGCAGAATGCTGCAGGTTAATTTTTTCATGTTCAGAATCTCGTTCAAAATATGGAACTGTTGAAGACGTGGAACTGTGTGACGCCATCATTACATGAGGAGAGACCTAAGACTGGATTACGAGCATTTTATCGTAAGAGACCAGTGAGCTGAACAAATGACTCCGTGACAAATGAAACTGTCGACCCTGTGTCGAGCAATACTCGGCAGTTTAATGCTCTGGCTGCTGGCTTCTGACTATTAACAGGCGACTGCACGAGACCTGATTATATATATATATATATATATATATATATATATATATATATATATATATATATATATATATATATATATATATATATATATATATATATATATTTTTATATATATATATATTTATATTTTTTTTTTTTTAGTATTTCTCTACGTTACAAACATTGCACCAAAACCAATATACACCACTGAGTCGTGCATACAAATAATTCTAATCGGACGATCCGTTCTTGAGTGATGCGTGTTGGCAACTTTGTTTTATATATATAGACTAGCGAATGTCCGTTGGTAACGGAACTTCCCGGTACTACAATTGGTTCTCGGTACTCACCGTTGTAGCGATTCTGAGTTAAGGCTGTGAAATTATCGGCATACAAACTCAGAAACAAAATCCCAAAGTTTTAGGAGTAATATTGGCAATGTCTCGTATATTTTCACTTAATTAAATAAATTGAGGGCGTAATAAGTGGGCGTGGCAAATTTTGTATTTCCTATTATTCTTCCAGGTGCATCCTGTTACATGTTTTCTATATAGCACATCAAGTTTCTGAGCAATGGTGGTGCGTAAAATTGATCCACCCTTGTTTTGAAAGTAGGCGTTAAATTGATCCAACCACGCCTATTTTTAGGAAAGTTATCGACAGTGCTAATACAAACTCAGATATCAAATTTCAGATTTTTAGGAGCAATATTAGCGAAATAATCGAATATTTTAACTTAGTTTTACAAATTGTGGGCGTCAAATTTTTGCCCTAAACCTAAGTTTGCGTGAGCATAGCAACTTCCCAAATTTTCATCATAATCTGATGAATAGTTTAGGCGCCTATTTGGTACAAAGAAAGAAAGAAAGAAAAATTCATTTTTAGATAGATAACTAGCTTAAATTACCCAGCGGTGCCCGGGTTTTTTTTTAATTTAATCAAGTCTTAGCATATTTGTTAATTAAGATTAATAAACTTTCCAGCCTCGCCCACCATTTTTGGAATTATATTTGTATGAATATTTGGTTAATTTGATAATTTTATACCAAATTTGTATGTAGAACATCCCGTTACTCCACGTTGTGTTGTTGTAACTATTGTCACCATGTACCTATAAACTGAGTTTCGCAACTGCTTACCTCCCCGGTATTCTCATTTGTATGTTATTAAAATTGTAATAGCACTTTCCGGTCAGATTTAGTTATTAAGAATCAAATTTCTTCATAGTAGTACATCACGTTCCTGAGCTATGGCGGTGGGTGTTAAATTGACCCCAGTTTTGCTGATAAGCTAGATATAGTTCCCAAACACCTTCACACCAAAGTTAATCATCGTACAGTATCACGTTTCTGAGCTGCAACGGTGAGCGTTCAATTGACCCGACCACGCCCACTTTTAGTAAAATGGTAGATTTAGTCACCATACACCTTAATACAAACGTTTATCTTCGTAGAGCATCGCGTTCCTGATATATAGCGGTGGGCGTTAAATTGTTGTGGTAGATTTCATCATCATACACATCTATGTATATCAAATTTTATCATCAAAGATCACAACGTTCATGAGATATCGCGGTGGGCGTTCAATTAACCCACCACGCCCACTTGTTGTGAGGTGGTAGATTTCGTTACCATACACCTACATACCAAGTTTTATCATTGTAGACCATCGCGTTCCAAAGTTACGGCAGTGGCCGTTAAATTCATCTAACCACGCCCACTTTTCGTGGAGTTGTCGACAGTGACCATACTAACTCATATTCCAAATTTGAAATTTTTTGGAATTTTATTATTGAAATAATCGTTTTTGTTGACTTAATTTGACTTCTTGTGGGCGTGGCAGATTTCATATAGCCTATCATTCCTTCCAGACCCATCTCGATATATGTTCCAAGTTTGAAGTAAATCGGTTCAGCCGTTTAAGCGTGAAAACGGCACAAACGAAAATAAATAAATAAATATATAAATAAATATATAAATAAATAAATATATAAATAAATATATAAATAAATATATAAATGAATATATAAATAAATATATAAACAAATATATAAATAAATATATAAATAAATATATAATTAAATATATAAATATAAATATATAAATAAATACATAAATATATAAATTGTACAAACGATACTTTTTTTAATTATTTCTTTTAATTTATTTTATTCGTTACTTTTCTTTCTACTTTTACGTGTGTAGTCTTTGGTTTTTCGCAGCAGAAGCAAGATGTCCGACTTCTAGGGTTGCTTACATGCTAAAACTTAAAATTAAACAGAGTTGTATTTAATAGTACTTAGTTGCTAAAGCTTAAACCACACAGACTAGTATTTACAATTATAAAAATAAATAGTTTACAACTCGGCCAATCTGACTTATGATCGACCGCGATCATTAATCAATAGTCAATACAATAAAATGAAATTAAATACTACAAGGGAATCTTACTTAGCCTAATTCGGAAGTGTTGCTTTTGCTCTCAATAGCCACGGCATTAATTTTTCTTTTCGGCAACCATTTTCGTATTCTGTTTGCTTCAATCACACCGTCATATGGTAATTGTGTTAACTGACAATTATCAATATCACGCACAATATAACGATCATGCCCCAATACCTTATAGATAACATATGGTCCCCTATATTTGGGAACAAATTTTTTATTGGTCCCAACTACTGTATCGACATTTCGGATAATAACGAAATCACTTTCTTCATATTTGTGTGCCTCTCTACTATGTTCAAGAAAGTAATTCAAACTGTATTTCTGAGCTTTGCCAATTGCTTCTGCGGCAGCGGCTCGAATATCCGGCAAATTACGGATAACGCAACAATCAATCTTATCTTCAAGGTATTCAGATAGTTCGTCAATTGTCTCGCCACGCTGTTCGACACCGAATAAAAGTCTACTCGGAGTATCTTTAGTTGTGGAATGAACTGAGTTGTTAATTGCGTATTCTACCTGGAGCAACCTACTTGTCCAATCAGCATGATTTATTGGTTTAGTTAATTTTCCTAACATAGCTTTAATCACTTTATTGACTCTCTCCACCTGACCATTTGCTTGTGGGGATGCAACCGCGACCATTACGTGAGTCACATTCCGCTTCAGCAGAAAATCCTTAAATTCAAATGAGCTAAAGCAAGTACCTCTATCGGAAATAATCCGCCTCGGCCTACTGTAGTACGCGAAATATTTCTCAAGGGCGGCAGTAACTTCCTTGGTGCTCGTGGAGTTAGTTGGATATAATTTCACGAATTTCGTAAATGCGTCAATAACGACCATAATGTGTTTTCTTTTCGAATTTATGGACGGTAACGGCCCAAAATGGTCTATATGAATTGTGTCAAACGGCAATGGTTTCTTCGGAATGTTGTAAAAGTTTCTCTCATTCGTCCGAACCGACACGGCGTACATAAGGCACTTAAGGCAACTTAAAATAAACTGTTCTGTTTTCCTACGCATACCCGGACACCAATAATACAATCTAATTTTGTCATAACATTTATCTACGGCCTGATGCCCAATTTTCTCATGTATCAACCGCATTACATTGTCCTCCATTTCCTTGGGCACATACAACAATTTACGTTTATTCGCGGACTTCCTAAAGACAAGTCCGTCAGATAATTCGAAGTCCTTAACCTCTTCAATTTCTAACCGTTTACGTAAGTCTTTAATATATTCATCACGCTCTTGGGCGACCTGAATCTGGAAATCTACGTCACCTGCATCAAATATCGACGCAACTTGGAACCTACTTAAGGCATCTACATGTCCCATTGACACGCCACTTCGGTGTTGCATGGTATAATTGTAATTTTGTAGCTCTAAGGCCCAACGCTATACGCGCATTAACTTGTTTCTTCTCAAGCGTCAATGTTAGTGAATTGCAGTCGGTTACTATTTTGAAAGATATTCCTTCTAAATACACTCGGAACCGTCTCAGTGCACAGATTATAGCAAGCGTTTCTAACTCAAAGCTATGGTATTTGGACTCAGCGGCTGAGGTGGTCCTAGAAAAATATGAAATCGGGTGGAATTTACCGTCGCTTTGTTTTTGTAACAATACGGCACCAAAACCAATGGAGCTTGCATCACAATGTAGTTCCGTCTCCTTCGTCGGATTATAAATGGCAAGAATAGGTGCTTCGACTAGCCTCGTCTTTAGTTCATTAAAGGAGTCAACACATTTTCCGTCAAAATTATAAATTGTGTCTCTTTTCAGTAAGTCTTGCAATGGTTTCGCAAGTCTAGAAAATGACGGCACAAACCGTCTAAAATAAGAAAATAACCCTAAACATGATTGCAGCTCTTTTGCATTAGTCGGCACCGGATATTTCCTAATGGCGGCAATGTGAGATTCACTCGGAGCGATTCCGGAAGGTGATACAAAATATCCTAAATATTCAATTTCATCGTAGCAGAACTTACATTTGGATAGATTTAATTCCAAATTTCTGCCAGAAATTCGCTTTAACACAGCCTGTAACAATTGTTTATGCTCATCCAAATCGGCAGTAGCAATAAGTATATCGTCCATATATACAATAATTCTCTAGCATCTACTAAGTCACGGAATATGCGGTTAATGAAACGTTGGAAAACCGCAGGGGCATTTTTTAGCCCAAAAGGCATTTTGAGATATTCGTACTGCCCTTGTGGCGTTACAAACGCAGTGTACGGAATGGATTCGGAAGATACACTAACTTGATGAAATCCACTTTTCAAATCTAGGACTGTGAAAAATTTCTTACCCTCTAAATACTCTATACAATCTTCTATTAACGGCAACGGGTAATTATCGCGCAAAGTTATTTTATTCAACCCCCGATAATCTACACACATTCTCAATTTTCCATCTGTTTTCTTAACCAATACAATAGCGGAAGCGTAAGGAGAGTTACTTGGTCTAATTATACCATCAATTAATAATTCATCAATAATAGACTGAACTTTTTTCCTTTCATCAAACGAAAGCCTTCGAGGCGAACAGAAAAACGGCACGTCAGTGGTCAGATTGATCTTCATTTTATAATCTAGTGGTTCTATATTCACTCCTTTTGGCTCCAAATAAAAATC
This sequence comes from Suillia variegata, assembly GCA_949127995.1. Taxonomy (NCBI): domain Eukaryota; kingdom Metazoa; phylum Arthropoda; class Insecta; order Diptera; family Heleomyzidae; genus Suillia; species Suillia variegata. The sequence continues at coordinate 24,371,305 of OX421843.1, forward strand.
CACAACTAACTTTTCAATTTCATTTTTTGTAATTTTATTGAACTTCCCATTTATATTTAATTCATTTCTATGAGAATCAATTTCTATGTTAAAGATATAAGGCACTTTACTGTCAGATGAGTTCATTCCCTCGATACAGTCTACTTGTAGGCAGCACTCGTCATGTGGTCGTTCAACAATTCTGAAAATGCCGTAACTATGGAGAGTTGTCTTAACTTTATGCGATATGGAGGTGTGGCAACTCTCATTTGTATTTACTGATAGCAGTTTTCTTTTGGAATAATACAATTTCCTTTTGGTTAAATGGATTTGAAAGGCATCCAAAAAGTTTCGACCCAGTATTAGTGGTATGCGCATCATTTTGTCCGGCATAACTACTACTTTAATTTTCTTTATATGGTTTCGGAATTTTATCAAAGTTTCGACTTCATCTAAGATCTGTAATCTACGGCCATCAATGCTACAATATTTAGATAATTTCGGTATAGTTTGCAACTTTACTAATGCGGCCGGAATAAATGATCGCATGACGAAACTTACTGGACTGCCTGTATCAAAAAGAGAGCTAGTCCGACGGAATTTCACACCCCCATAAACATTTCCAAAAGCAACACTTACATTGTTAAATATTTTAACGTTGTCTTCATCATCATCGGAAACGTCAGCAGCAGCAACAACTCCTCTAATTTCAGTTCTTGTGCTGGAACCTGGCGCAATATTTTCCGTGGATTGGTGCACGAGCGATGGCTATGACCCATCTTCCAGCAGCGGAAGCATGATCCAGCTTGCCGTAGCTCATACGGGCAGTCGGGCTTTATATGGCCATATTTAGAGCAGTTGTAACACAATGGCATGCCCGCAGCGTCGTTGTTTGTCGGTTGGGCACCTGTGTTTCGCCCACCATCTTTGGCATTGCTGCGGTCCATATAGCGTATGGCATCGGAACTACTCTTCCGCCCAGTGCTTACAGCCGCTGCACAATCAGACTCTTTTGCGGCAGCGGAACTTCGTTTGGCGGCGGCAGATTGAAATAGATATTTTTGTTGATACCTATTTATTTTCGTCTTCAGCTCATTCAACGTCCCGGCACTATACAGTAGGTATACGTTGGCAACCTTTCCAGTGATGCCTTCAATTATAAAATCGATCACCTCTTGTTCATCAATATTAGCGCGCTTAGCAAGGGCTTGCATCGTAAGCACGTATGCATGCAGTGTCTCGCTCTTCACCTCCCATTGCCGTCTGCTCAGTTGCTGATAAACGTAAAGCGCGTAACAACAGCGTCGAATTCGGCGATGAGTGAGTTTCGTAGCTGCTTGTAACCCACAGCGGTCGTCATTTCCAGAAAAATTCTGGCAGTACCCGACAAGGAACGTCGCAACCCCATCAGCATGGTGCGATCATCTGCATCAACCGTGCTGAGTATCTCCTCGAAGTCACGAATAAAATGGCGCACTGACTGAGCCGGGTTGTCCCCGCTAAACTTGGGAATCGCGTGCTCAATCTCGCTGAAGTTGGTCTGCTGCCTATGCATTTGGTGCTGCAAAGGCTTGTCGGCTTTCAGCTCTTCGATCTGGCGACGCAACTCTAAAATCTCACGCTGCTTACGGAGACGTATCAACTCGGCATCCAGTTTCAAATCGTTATCGGCAATGGCATGTGGGCAATTTTTGGCACTTCCATGAACTACGGCAGCTTCATCACCATTACTTCGATTGACCGGCACGGCACCTACTTCTCTGTCCCCAGTATTTCCAGCGACAATATGCAACTGCATACTAAGCGTAACGTCATCAACGTCGCTCTCCTCACGACTTTGGCACATCGGCATGGCGGTTCCTAACCAGTCGTCGTAAAGACTTCGCAGCTGCCGCGTGGTGGCAGACTGCGGATACGGCACTGCAGCATCGTTCAACATCTCCATCAGTTTCTGCCTATTAATGCTCATGTTATTCTCTGTGGAATAGTCACCCCACATCTGAGTTGTACAAACGATACTTTTTTTATTAATTTCTTTTAATTTATTTTATTATTTACTTTTCTTTCTACTTTTACGTGTGTAGTCTTTGGTTTTTCGCAGCAGAAGCAAGATGTCCGACTTCTAGGGTTGCTTACATGCTAAAACTTAAAATAAATAATATAAATACAACAGAGTTGTATTTAATAGTACTTAGTTGCTAAAGCTTAAACCACACAGACTAGTATTTACAATTATAAAAATAAATAGTTTACAAAATATATAAATATGTAAATATATAAATAAATTTATAAATATATAAATATAAAAATATATATATAAATATAAAAATATATATATAAATAAATAAATAAATAAATAAATATATAAATAAATATATATATATATATATATATATATATATATATATATATATATATATATATATATATATATATATATATATATATATATATATATATATATATATATATATATATATATATATATATATATATATATATATATATATATATATATATATATATATATATATATAAATAAATATATAAATAAATAAATATATAAATAAATATATAAATATAAAAATATATATATAAACAAATAAATATATATATAAATAAATAAATAAATAAATAAATAAATAAATAAATAAATAAATAAATATATAAATAAATAAATAAATTGTGTTACAACTGCTCTAAATATGGCCATATAAAGCCCGACTGCCCGTATGAGCTACGGCAAGCTGGATCATGCTTCCGCTGCTGGAAGATGGGTCATAGCCATCGCTCGTGCACCAATCCACGGAAAATATTGCGCCAGGTTCCAGTACAAGAACGTGAAATTAGAGGAGTTGTTGCTGCTGCTGAAGTTTCCGATGATGATGAAGACAACGTTAAAATATTTAACAATATATAAATAAATAAATAAATTTATAAATATATAAATAAATATATAAATAAATTAATAAATAAATAAATAAATAAATAAATAAATAAATAAATAAATAAATAAATAAATAAATAAATAAATAAATAAATAAATAAATAAATAAATAAATAAATAAATAAATAAATAAATAAATAAATAAATAAATAAATATATAAATAAATAAATATATAAATACATAATTATATAAATAAATATATAAATAAATAAATATATAAATATATAAATATATAAATATATAAATATATAAATATATAAATATATAAATATATAAATATATAAATATATAAATATATAAATATATAAATATATAAATATATAAATATATAAATATATAAATATATAAATATATAAATATATAAATATATAAATATATAAATATATAAATATATAAATATATAAATATGTAAATATATAAATAAATAAAAAAATTTATAAATATATAAATATAAAAATATCTATATAAATAAATAAATAAATATATAAATAAATAAATAAATAAATAAATAAATAAATAAATAAATAAATAAATAAATAAATAAATAAATAAATAAATAAATAAATAAATAAATAAATAAATAAATAAATAAATAAATAAATAAATAAATAAATAAATAAATAAATAAATAAATAAATAAATAAATAAATAAATAAATAAATAAATAAATAAATAAATAAATAAATAAATAAATAAATAAATAAATAAATAAATAAATAAATAAATAAATAAATAAATAAATAAATAAATAAATAAATAAATAAATAAATAAATAAATAAATAAATAAATAAATAAATAAATAAATAAATAAATAAATAAATAAATAAATAAATAAATAAATAAATAAATAAATAAATAAATATATAAATAAATATATAAATAAATAAATATATAAATAAATAAATATATAAATAAATAAATATATAAATAAATAAATATATAAATAAATAAATATATAAATAAATATATAAATAAATAAATATATAAATAAATAAATAAATAAATAAATAAATAAATAAATAAATAAATAAATAAATATATAAATAAATAAATAAATAAATAAATAAATAAATAAATAAATAAAGAAATAAAGAAATAAAGAAATAAAGAAATAAAGAAATAAAGAAATAAAGAAATAAAGAAATAAAGAAATAAAGAAATAAAGAAATAAAGAAATAAAGAAATAAAGAAATAAAGAAATAAAGAAATAAAGAAATAAAGAAATAAAGAAATAAAGAAATAAAGAAATAAAGAAATAAAGAAATAAAGAAATAAAGAAATAAAGAAATAAAGAAATAAAGAAATAAAGAAATAAAGAAATAAAGAAATAAAGAAATAAAGAAATAAAGAAATAAAGAAATAAAGAAATAAAGAAATAAAGAAATAAAGAAATAAAGAAATAAAGAAATAAAGAAATAAAGAAATAAAGAAATAAAGAAATAAAGAAATAAAGAAATAAAGAAATAAAGAAATAAAGAAATAAAGAAATAAAGAAATAAAGAAATAAAGAAATAAAGAAATAAAGAAATAAAGAAATAAAGAAATAAAGAAATAAAGAAATAAAGAAATAAAGAAATAAAGAAATAAAGAAATAAAGAAATAAAGAAATAAAGAAATAAAGAAATAAAGAAATAAAGAAATAAAGAAATAAAGAAATAAAGAAATAAAGAAATAAAGAAATAAAGAAATAAAGAAATAAAGAAATAAAGAAATAAATAAATAAATAAGTAAATAAATAAATAAATAAATAAATAAATAAATAAATAAATAAATAAATAAATAAATAAATAAATAAGTAAATAAATGAATAAATAAGTAAATAAATGAATAAATGAATAAATAAATAAATGAATGAATAAATGAATTTATATTTTTCACTATAACTCAAAAAGTTTTGAAGATATCGGTCAAGGTGGCAAACATTGTTATAACTGACGTTATTACCTTAAATTTTACCTAATTTGCCTCTTGGTTCAAAAGTTACAATTCAATAAAGCATATACATAAAATTATAATGGGGGCAAAAGGGTGAAAGACCTTCCGTTTGTTTTCTTAGTATCGTTTTTTTTTAATTAATTAAATTTTGGGTTTATTTTATATAAAAAACTAGCTTAAATTACCCGGCGGTGCCCGGGTTCTTTTTAATAGAATCAAGTTTTATTTGTTAATTAAGATTAATAAACTTTCCAGCCTAGCCCACCATTTTTGGAATTATATTTGGTTAATTTGATAATTTTATACCAAATTTGTATGCAGAACTTCCCGTTACTCCACGTTGTGTGTTTTTGTATCTATTGAACCAAATTTCTTCATAGTAGTACATCACGTTCCTGAGCTATGGCGATGGGTGTTAAATTGACCCCAGTTTTGCTGAGATGATAGATATAGTTCCCAAACACCTTCACACTAAAGTTAATTATCGTACAGTATCACGTTTTTGAGCTACAACGGTGAGCGTTCAATTCACCTGATCACGCCCACTTTTTGAAAGATGGTAGATTTTATTATCAAACACCTATATACGAAGTTCTATCATTGTAGACCATCGCGTTCCGAAGTTACGGCAGTGGGCGTAAAATTGATCCAACCACGCCCACTTTTGGTGGAGTTGTCGACAGTGCCCAAACCAACTCAAATTCCAAATTTGTGTTTTTTTGAAATAGTATTAGCGAAATAATCGATTTTGTTGACTTAATTGTGGGCGTAATATGTGGACGTGGCAGATGTCATATAGCCTATCATTCCTTCCAGAACCACCCATAGCAAAGAGAGATTTACAGTTTTAAATATTTAACGAATATAATACTTAATATAAAAAAAACCGTTTAAGTTCAGTGGTCCCCAAACACATATATACATACATATAACATAAATATAATATTTCTTATTACCTATAAGCTTTTATTCTCTAGAGTACCAAAGCAAAATAATCGAATGTTACTTAGATACTTTGTAACCACCTTTATTCAACACTACTTTATTGTTCTTCTTCTTTCTATCATTTTTTTCTCATTTGTGACAGTTTATAGGTGCCTAAGGGATTCGTCTACTGTATACAGATCACGTATCTAATTTAGAAGGAAAAAAAAACATCCTTGTTATTATTAAATTTTTTTAAAGTTTTTTAAAAAAATTATTTATATATTTTTCTTTTTTTTCTTTCAGGTATACCTGTGTGGGTTGGAAGAAAACTGCTTGATCGTTATAAAACTAAAACGAAAAAAAAAAGAAACATTTCTGTCACAATTGGCGTTACAGCATCAGTAAGTTAATTTGTGTACACTGAATCTTAAGTTCTATAATAAAATACAATTTAGTGTGGGGTGCATAGTGATAGTGTTTAACTAGTAAGGGAATTATCTTCTGAAGCTTAATTTAATTACACAATTTTAGAGAAATCTATATACGTTTTATTGCAATTGGACGTTATTATCACTTCCAATGGCGTTTTTTCGAATTTTAAATATGAAATTGTTGCTGTAAATTTTTCTTTACAACTATACTTTTATATATATACTAGACTAGCGAATGCCACTTAAAAAAAAGAAAAAGTTTGTTTATTTATTCAAGTACATTCATTTTTACATAAATATACTAGCGAATGCCCGACATGCGTTGCAATGCCACTTAAAAATATTGTTTAACAGAACTTCCCGGTACTCCCCGTTAGTTAGCGGAACTTCCCGATAATCACCGTTGTAACGATTCTGAGATACGACGGTAAAATTATCGGCAGTTACCATACAAACTCAGAAACAAAATCTCAAATTTTTAGGAGCAATATTAGCAATGTCATCGTATATTTTCACTTAATTAAACAAATTGTGGGCGTAATAAGTGGGCGTAGCAGATTTTGTATATCCTGTTAATCTTCCCGGTGCATCCCGTTACATGTTTTCTACATATCGCATCAAGTTCCTGAGCAATAATGGTAGGCGTAAAATTGATCCACCCTTTTTTTGAAAGTAGGCGTTAAATTGATCCAACCTCTCCCATTTTTGGTGAAGTTATCGACAGTGTTTACACAAACTCAGATACCCAATTTCAGATTTTTAGGGCCAATATTAGCGAAATAATCGAATATTTTAACTTAATTTTACAAATTGTGGGCGTAATAGGTGGGCCCTAAACCGAAGTTGGCGTGAGCACAGCAAGTCCCCAAAATTTCATCACAATCGGATGAATGGTTTAGACGCTCATTTGGTACAAAGAAAGATAGAAAGAAAGAAGAATTCATTTTTATATATATATAGATAAATAGTTAGGGGAACTTCCCGGTACTCCCCGATGTAGCGATTCTGAGTTACAGCGGTGAGAGTTAAATTGTTAAATTGTGTATCGACAGTAACCATACAAACTCGAAAACAAAATTTAAAATTATTAGGAAGTGGGAGTGGCAGATTTTGTATACCCTGCTATTATTCCTGGTGCATTCATATAAACAAAAGGGACGCTACAAAAGTAGACCGATAGGGACAGCAAACGACATTCCCGCTCTCTTGACATTTCTCTTCAATAAGGTTTGCCATTTCATCATGGATACAGATATACAGGCCAACAACGAGTCGAAATTAATAAAATTTACTACAGAAATTCGAAGTCAGTAGCCTGAACTTTAAGAGCGCTACGTCCAATTTATGGTCGTCATAATCGTCCTACCAGATCAACGAATCCACAGGCACAAAGAAGTGCCCGTAGTGTCGAGAATATTACTGCCGCTGAGGCTTCAGTTCAAGAAAGCCCAAATGTGTCTCTCACAAGTCGTTCTCAAGCGTTGGGCATCTCTGTGTCGTCGTTGTGGCGAATTTTGCGAAAAGATCTTGGCCTATTCATCCTTACAAGATCAAATTGACGCAAGAACTGAAGCCGCTTGACCACCAGAAGCGTCGTATGTTTGTGAATTGGGCTGATCAACAACTTGAAAATGATTCGGATTTTCATCGAAAAATCATCTTCAGCAATGAGGCAGTATCGGCCGATTTATGCTTGATAACCGTCGAAAATTGGGTTCAGCGTCTAGACTTCTGAAATCGAGTTACATACATAATGGCATCGAAAGAATTTCATTGATATCCAAAACCGGTTTTGTTTTATTTAAAAAAACTTTTGTAGCGCTTTAATTGAAAAACCGTTAACATGTTTTCTATCATCAAGTGCCTGAAATAGTGGTAGGCGTAAGATTAATCCAACATTTTTGTTAAAGTGGACGTTATATTGATCCAACCACTCCACTTTTGGTGAAATTGTCGACAATACTCACAAAAACTCGGAAACAAAATTTCCGGTTTTAAGGTGCAATATTAGCAAAAAAATCGTATATTTTTCTTTTTTTAAATATGAGCGTTAAATTGATCCAACACACACATTTTTGGGGAATTGGTCGACAGTGTCCATACAAACTCAGATACCGAATTTGCAGGATACCGGATTTGCAGAATCAATATTAGCGAAATAATAGAATATTTTACTTTTTTTCCAAACAATCCTATGTGTAAGCACAGCAAATTATAAAAACTTTATTGCAATCGGATGAATGGTTTAGACGCGCATAGTATACAAAGATACTCTATGTGATTCAAAACCATTCCTCCTATTGCAATGAGATTTTTGTGAGTTCAAGTTCTCATAAGGTTTGAAACTAAAAGCTGCCATGCCCACGTAATACGGCCATAATTTGTGAATCAATAGAAAAAATTCGATTATTTTGCTGTATCATGGACATATAAATAGCACAAAACAAATTTAAATAAATAAGTGGATTTATTATTCAATATTGAAGAATAAATACAGTTAAAAACAAAGAAACATTTAAAGTAACATTTGTATCACATAAATTAAATCGAAACTTAAAAGAATACTTCACTTAAATACTTTTAAAAAGTTTAAAGGAAAATAAAGTCTAAATTCCGACGGACAAATAATAGCACATTATTGATTTTCTGCAAGTAAATTAAAAAAATGTTAAGATTTGTATATAAAAAACTTTAAAACCTCTTGCTTTGTTGATATTTAGTACTGTAGTCAGAATTTTCAATGATGGCGTGGCATACTTTACGAGCTTACGACATCTATCCTTTGGAATAGAATTTTAAATTACAGCGTGGCATATGCTCTATGGAATAGAATACCAAGCTTCTTGTATCCCATCCCACAATTCATTATCATTTTTAAAATTTGTTTGTCCCATTTTGACTTTGACATCATTCCATTTCCATTTTCTATTGGATTAAGGTCTGGGTTTTTAGCTGGTCAATCCAAAACGGTTACAGATGCTTAAAAAACCAATCCTTTACAATTCGTGATAAATGTTTTGGATCGTTGTCCTACATGAATGTCCAATTTATTGTCATATTTTCAAATGCATACGGATCCATCGTGTCTGTCTAGATATTGGAATCTATCCATTTTGCCATTTATTTTTGTTATAGGGCCTACTCCATGCCAGGAAAAAGCTCCCCAAATCATTAAATATCCTCCACCGTGTTTAACTGTCTTTTGAGTGTATTTGAGATTTAATGCTTGCCCTTTCGGCCGATAAACAAATGTTCTACCATCTGGTCAAATTCTGTTTATTATTTTCTTTTCGTCGCTCAAAAGAATTTTTTTTCCAAAATTTAAGATAATTTTTCATATTCATCTTCGCAAAGGATAGTCGCTTTTTAATATTTTTATTTGTTAGAAGTGATTTTTTCCTGCTTATTAGCCTCATTTGTTCTTCTTCTTACAGGTCTATCCGATACTTCTATGTCATATTCTGCTTTTATTTCATTATTTATCTTTCTAGACGACTTAAATGGATCTTATTTACATTTTCGAACTATGGCTTTATCAATAATTATTGATGTTTTTCGTGGTTTGGATTTGATCCATTTTTTTCGATAGCAGAGAATCGCCGAGCACGCAAAACACTTCTAACCGTTATGCCGCTAAAAAACAAAATAACATGCTATATAGCTGAATTTGTAAACATATGTTCGTGACGAGTGTACCAACATAACAAAACAACAAAAACCGATAATCAAATGTACGTTGCCAGCGAAATTTCAAATTTTTTGGACCAATAAATAACGGTTCACTCAAAATTGGTACACACAAAACATGATATATCTTTTAAACAAATAATCTTAGAATAATGTTAATACACTTAAACGAAAGTGGGTTTATTGACTTTTTAAGAAAATACAGTATTCATATTATATTTCATTGCTATGTATAAAATTTCGAGCATGTCTCTTAATATGTAACATCAGGCGTTGAACATCCGCTCTGGTGACCTGTGCAATAAACTTACCTTAAGTAACTTCACTCAAGTATCATTGATTCAGCTGTTTTTACAAATCTTCCAGTTTTTCTAGATTTATGTTTGACAATTGCCCAATATTTTTCAATTGGGCGCAACTAGGGACAATTTGGTGGGTGGAACTCCATTTGCACAAAATTTACATTATTGTCTTTATACCAGTCAATCGTTGCCCTCGAGTAGTGGACACTCGCTAAATAAAACAATATAGATCATCTGTGGTGACATATAAAAGGCATTAACCGCTTCTCCAGACATTTTTTCCTATATATCAGACGCCATTGTTGTAGATGTCATCCATCTCTGTATGGGTCCGCACATAACAGAGATCATATGTATCTCAGTTAACGTTAAAAAGAGATAATGCTCAAGTGGAGCGTAAACCAAGTTCTACGCCCATGTTGATGGGACAACTACTACTATATTACATACATAAAAGCACAGCTAAGCCTAATTAGGCTATACAGCAGTGCAAAAAACAAAATAAAAAAATTACAACTGTAAACAAAACGACATGTAACATAAAACATAAAATTGAATTTAAACAAAACCAAACATAAAGTTGTTAGACATAATTTATGCGAAAAACTACTTTGTAGGAGAACAATTTAAATATATTATTAGGTTCCTTTTAATATGTGTAACTGAATCAGAAAGTGTAATTAAATTGTAATGATTATTGAAGTCATTACAGATACACCGAAATGGATCATGTAATGCGTAGTTTGTTCGGCAAAAAGATAATTTTAAAATAATATAATGCCTTGTGTCTCGTCTGGGCACATTGAATTTTAACATAGACAATAATAGTTCTGATTTTATTTCACCATTAATAAATTTATGTAAAAATGTGATATTTAACATTGTTCTCCTACTTTTGAGGGTTGGAAGGTGAATTAATTTAAGACTGTCTTTATATTATGGTAAATTACTTTGTGGATTCCATCGAAAAATTTTGAGTGAATATAGCAGGAATTGTTTCTGGACTGATTCCAACATATCAGTATAAACATTATATTGAGGATTCCATACAACAGATGCGTATTCTAATATAGGTCTAACTAAAGAAGTGTATAATAATTTTGTTGTGTACGGGTCATTAAACTCCTTTGCCCAACGTTTAATAAATTCAAGAACTCCTTTTGCTTTGTTTGAAATTATATTAATGTGTTGATTGAAGCGTAGTTTTGGATCCATTGTCACTCCAAGATCAACAAAAGAATTTACGTTTTCGAGTACAGATTTGCCTAAAACATATAATGTTTTAATGGGTTTTCTACGGGAGAAAGTCATTTGTTTACATTTTTTAAAATTAAGATTCGTTAAATTAAATTTGCACCAGATCACCATTTTATCAAGATCTGATTGTAAACATGTATGCTGGTCAAAGGTATTAAATGAATAACACAATTTAACATCGTCAGCATACATATAAATTAAGGCCACAACTGCATATAGCTTGCCAAATTTTTTTTCGCGAGATCATTGTCGGAGAGGTTTGGATTTCTCTTAATTCAGGTTAAGATACTTGACCTCAACTTTGAGTCACATCTTTTTTTTTTTACTCGTTTTTTGCTGTATTTCGAAACTCGCTCAGAGTTTGTTTATAACATTTTATAACCCGACAAACAGTTGTTTAGGGCAATTTAAATATTTTAGCTATCTTATTTCCTGACCAAGATGGATTTTCTATGAATTTGTTTATAACCAATTTTCTATCTCGATTAAAATCGACAACTGACAACAAAATTATTGCAAATTTGAATCATACAACGGTACATTGTCTCAGTACAGACCTGCATTAAATTTTTTTCGTATACTCAAAACTGACCCTGTAGGAATCGCTACAGAATGTACCAATTTTGGGTGAACCGTTCTTTATTTGCAATATATTTATATATTTTTCTTTTTTTAAGTGGGCGGTACTTCGGTACTTCCGTTATTAACGGAACTTCCTGTTACTCCTGTTAGTAGCGATTGTGGCAAATTTTTCTATGCCTTAAACCTAAGTTGGCGCGAGCACAGCAACTTCCCAAATTTTCATCACAATCATATGAATGGTTTAGGCGCCTATTTGGTTCAAAGAAAGAAAGAAAGAAAGAAGAATTCATTTTTATATTTATATAGATATATAAAAAGCACTGAAATTTTACTCTTTTATTAGATTTAAATTATTTAAAACCAAAATAAATAATTCCCGCATATTAAATAAACCCAAAAGCGTTTAAAGTTTTTAAAAATAACTTTATTCCAAGTACGAAAATAATAAAATGATGTCGCATGTTTTTAAATTTATATTGTACTCATATTTATAGGCAGATTTTGCCCTTGACAATGAAACCTTGTAATTATTCCAGAAAAATAAAAAGAATAGCTTGGTGATATCATCGCCGCTTCATTCTGTTGTTTATCTTAAAAATTCCGCGTAAAGCGCTTTTATAAGATACAAATACTCACAAATGTATATCTTACGATTACATTAACTCGCACATTGATCGCTTCAAAATTTTATTACAGCAAATGTTTACTAAATAATAATAAGAATTATATATAGCAAAACACAAAGCAAATGTCTTTTTTTTCGGAATAAGAATTGCAAAAGAATGAACAAGTGTAAAGTTGTTGTGCAAGATGATTTAAAGTGTTAGAGAATTTGAGTCTCTTTTTAATTATTCTTTGTAATAATTTGTTTACTCAATTTCACTTTTGTTATGAGTCCACCATTTTCTCCAAAACATATTCGACAGAAATGGAATCTTCCGGTTGACCTTCGATTGACGTTACTAAAGCACCATATGATTTCGGCAGACTGTTGAGGATTATCGCCACCATCGAGTTGTTCATTATCTTCTCACCACGTTCCAAAAGATCTGCTCGCAATATGTTTAAACTATCAATGTGACTCTGCATGCTCTCATTTTCCCAGCATCAGCTTGTCATATAGCTTTCTGAGCAGGTGAAGTTTCGACGTCACGGTTTTCCTTTCGTGCGTGTTTTCCAACTTCATCCATATGACTTTGGCCAATGTCAAACCACGTATATAATATACCTGCGTATTTTCCACGCCCATCGCAATCGTCGTCATCGACTTCTGATCACGTCTTGTGAATTCAGCCGTCAAAACAATCGGTGGCTTCTTGTTAACCACTTCCCAAAAGTCCTCTCTTTTTAAAAAAAAAAAACCTTTAACCTATTTTTATCGATTAATCACAGATACGAAACACAAAAAATATAAACAAATCAAAGATAATCTAAATCTTAAAGACGCGTCAAACAAAAAATTAAAATCGTACTACTATCGTAGTACTAGTCCAGAATTTATAATTCAAAATAAACATTAACCATTAATCCAATGCGATTATTGGTTTAGCTTAGCAAACAGATATGCGATGTTGTCGCAAGACGATGAAAACTAAAAAGTAAGAAAACCACAAAACCCTAGCTCATTTTTTATAACTGGAGTAAGTTACATTCATCCTCCAAATTATTTATTATACAACTAGCTTAAATTACCCGGCGGTGCCCGGGTTCTTTTTTAATAGAATCAAGTCTTATTTGTTAATTAAGATTAATAAACTTTCCAGCCTAGCCCACCATTTTTGGAATTATATCTGGTTAATTTGATAATTTGATACCAAATTTGTATGCAGAACTTCTCGTTACTCCACGTTGTGTGTTTGTAACTATTGCCACCATGTACCTATAAACTGAGTTTCGCAACTGTTAACCTCCCCGGTATTCGCATTTGTATGTAACTAAAATTGTTATAGCACTTTCCGGTCAGATTTAGTTACTAAGAACCAAATTTCTTTATAGTAGTACATCACGTTCCTAAACTATGGCGGTGGGTGTTAAATTTACCCCAGTTTTGCTGAGATGGTAGATATAGTTCCCAAACACATTCACACTAAAGTTAATCATCGTACAGCATCACGTTTCTGAGCTGCAACGGTGAGCGTTCAATTGACCCGACCACGCCCACTTTTTGTAAGATGGTAGATTTAGTCACCATACACCTTTATACAAACGTTTATCTTCGTAGAGCATCGCGTTCCTGATATATAGCGGTGGGCGTTAAATTGATCCCACCACGCCCACTTTTTTTTGAGATGGTAGATTTCATCATCATACACTTCTATATCAAATTTTATAATCAAAGATCACAACGTTCATGAGATATCGCGGTGGGCGTTAAATTAATCCCACCACGCCCACTTATTACGAGGTGGCAGATTTCGTCACCATACACTTACATACCAAGTTTTATCATTGTAGACCATCGCATTCCGAAGTTTCGGCAGTGGGCGTTAAATTCATCTAACCACGCCCATTTTTGTGGAGTTGTCGACAGTGACCATATCAACTCGAATTCCAAATTTGAGATTATTTGAGATTTTCTTAGTGAAATAATCGATTTTGTTGACCTAATTTTACTACTTGTGGGCGTAATATGTGGGCGTGGCAGATTTCATATAGCCTATCATTCCTTCCAGACCCATCTCCAAGTTTGAAGTAAATCGGTTCAGCCGTTTAAGCGTGAAAACGGTACAAACGAAAATAAATAAATAAATAAATAAATACAGCTTCCTTTATAATATTAGTAAGGATATTAGTAAGGATATTGCTGGACATGATTACGAGTTAAAAACCTTAAAATACAGACAAAAACACTATTGTTCTAAATTTGAAAATAGTTGTTCATTGTTAAACTTAAACAAAATTTTCTTAATTATGTTAGAGCATAATTTAAGAGACAATTGACGCGTTCTCGCTTATGTATGTATTGGCGCTCGTACAACAAATCTTGTGCCTGGTTTCCACTGTGTCATTTTTAATGCCATGTCGAAATGACTTTATTTTACAAGGTGCCATATTACACATAATATGTTTCCATTACGCCATGAAAACTGGCACAAAAATGATATGGCAGCGCTAGTCATAAAATTTCGTTGCCATATTCTATTTTGGCGTTCCCACTATTGGCGTCATTTTGAAATTAAAAAACAGCTGTTTCAAAATTTCTTCGGTCTTGTTCTTCTTGTCATTTGCAATTTAAGGAAAATTGTTATCATTTAAACCGTATTAAAAATGAATAAAAAGAAGAATATACAAGTTGCTACAGCGGTTTTGTATTTGGCTGCGGTTTTGCAGGAACAAAAAAGAAATCACGAATGGTGAGTACGTCCAGCTTTGGGGATTCGATACACCAATGGCATTTATACAACGCTCCGCAGGAATTCGAGATATGAATAAATAAAATAAAAATTATTTGAGAATGTCAGTTGACGATTTTGATTTTTTAGTGCACTGTCTGTCGCCGTATATAAAAAAAGGAAGACACCCAATTTAGAAAAGCGATATCACCCGGTGAGAGAGTGTCCGTAACGTTGCGTTACCTGGGATCTGGCGATAGCTTTTCTGATGGTTCCTTTTTGATGGGTAAAACTACAATATGCAACATCATTCATGAAACGTGCACTGCACACAAACATTACCTTTTTAACAACTGTCGACAAAAAGTAAAGAAAGAAAAACAGCTGATTAATTTTTTGTTCTTTTTATGTTCTTTTTATGTCATTTTATGCCATAACGTTTTGACGGAGGTGTTTCCACTAGGTCATAATTTGTTTTGCCATTGCGTAGTCATAAATTGACTCCAAATGTAAATGACTGCCGTTCTCAATACAAATGGCACTATGACATATAAAAATGACACAGTGGAAACCAGGCATTAGAGAGCATGGAATACTCTAAGCCGTTCTCTAAGATCAGTTTAAGTATATATTATATATAAATAGAACTTATATTATATAATCAAACCGGCATAGGTTTTATATTACTATAACAATGTTTCGAAGAAAAAATTTTATATTTTTATATTTGAACTTATTTAACATTAACATTGGAATTTAGTTTTTTCCAAAAATCGTCGTTGGACAACAATTTCAAACCACATTAAACAAAGTTTATTAAAAAAGGTACGTTGCATTTTCTCGTCGATTTTGAAAGGTTTTATTCAAATTTGTTGATAAAAATAATTATGTTTATTTATAATAAAAGAATTAAGTATTAATAAAAACGTTTTGATAAAGAAAGTTATATATAACGTTGCGCGCGTTCCGAGGTCTTAGGCGAACTAACTTTACGTCAATCTTACAGGTGTATTTTTTTAAACTTTTTGTGTTGCCTTTTTCAGGAATTCTTACAGTCGGCTATCCTGATCATATGCAGCGACCTCGCTGTCGTTGTCATTTTCATCATCGTCGCAATTGTCGTATTCAAAATTTGGAGGAAGTTGGCACCAAGGTTTCAGCTTGTCAGAAGCGTATACTGAAGTATAATGGCGCGTCGTACGTTTGGTGTTAGGCAAGTCTTCAATTAAATAGCGGTCTCGCCCAAGCGATTGTTTGATTACAAAGGGACTTTTGTAACGCGGCTCCAATTTTCGAGATGTACCAGTGCTGGAGGGTTCGTTTTCGGCTAGTACAAGATCTCCAGCTTTGTATTCATTTGGTTTCTTATGATGTTCGTCGTATCGTCGTTTAGCTCGTTCTCGTTGTTGATTAATCTTTTCAGCAGCATCTTAACATATTTTATGCATCTCGTTGTCGGTGACTACGGTGTCTTCATGTAATGCCAGTAAAACTTTGTTTTGAAGAACATCTCTTGGCGAAAAGCTAAATAGAAGCGGTGTTTTACCCGTTGTCTTGTTCTTCATTGAATTAATCGACCATTGAATATTAATTAAATTTTCGTCACACTTTTTGTCGGTTTTTGTAGTTGGTAACAACATTGACAAAAGTGTACGATTCGCTCGTTCAGCATGTCCGTTAGCTCGTGGTGTACGTACTGCATTTAAAATATGTTTGATATCATTTTCAGAACAATAATTTTTAAATTCTTTCGACGTAAAGGCAGTACCCCTATCAGTGACTACTCGTCGAAGTAACTCGTAATGTCGCGCAGAACTGTTAATACGTGTTTAATTGCCGTGCTTTTTACTGCTTTGACGATTACATATTTTGTAAATGAGTCGACTAATACCAAAATATGTTCGTTCCGTTTTGAACTCTTTGAGAATGGACCTAACTGATCCATATGGATCGTTTTGAAAGGAACAGGGTCAATTTCGTCGTAGTGGTATTGACCTTCGGTTTGTCCTCCTCGATGTTTATTGTAAGCACATTCCACACAGGATTTCAAATATGATTTAACGAAGTTACGCATTCGATTAAACCATAGAAATTTTTTCATTTTGTTTAAAGTTTTTTCGACACTTAAATAACCGTTTTTATCGTGGCAAACTTGTACCATCTTATGTCGAAGGAACTACCCACAATTTCTTACCATTCACAATTTTGAACAGCCTTGTTCCACGCAAAAGTCTTCGATACCGTTTACCATTTTCGAATTTATTTTCGTGATGATTTGTTTTAATTTTTCGTCTTGCATTTGCATGCTGTGCAACCAATCGTTTTTACCGCACTGCAATCCGTCACAACCTTAAGTGTTTTACCGTCAACGTAATATCGATATCGTTCAAGAGTTTCGACGACTGCTAATGTTTCAAGCTCGTAACTGTGGAAGTTCTTTTCTACGTCGGTCGTTAAGCGGCCACAGGTTTCAAATCGCCCACCTTGTCTTGTAGCAAAACTCCAGCTACACCAATTGAACTTGCATCTGTGTGAATTTCGTGAGCCGCTTCGACTCGGTAAGCGGCTTAAACAGGCTGAGACGTTAATTTTGTTTTTAATTCGTTAAACGCTTTTTCTTGATCGTCCGTCCAGTTAAAAATTTGATTTTTACGTAATAATTTACGAAGTGGTTCGGATATTATTGCGTAACCTGGTTTAAATTTTCGAAAATAACCGCTTAGTCCAAGAAATTTTCGTACTTCTTCTTGAAGAACTTCTTCGATGTTTGGTAACGGGAAAATTTCTTTTTTCATCAATTTATTTACACGACGGTAGTCCACACATAGTCTTTCGCTACCGTTTTTCTTTTTGACAAGCACCACCGAACTCGCGTATTCGGATTCGGATCGCACCACAATATCGTTTTCGAGTAACTCACTTATCATTTCCGCGACAATTTGTTTTTTTGGTTCCGGGACACGATATGGGGCTTGTGCAACAACTTCTTTTGAGTTTAGTTCGATTTTAATTTTTACTAAATCTGTTTTTCCGATATCACTTAACCCGTTTGCAAACACATTTTCGTTGTCATAAATTATTTGCATTAATTCAGACTTTACGTTCAATAATGTCACATTTAATTTGATTCTCGTTTATAGTGTTAACTATTTTTTTAGATTCCGTTTTGAATAAATTATCGATTTTTAATTTGCCGTTCTCAATCGTTAAATGCAAATTTTTAATAAAATTGTCTTGTCCGAGTAAAATATCGTTGAGCAACAGCTCATCTTCTACCGAATATAACGTAACCGGCAGGTTTGAATTGCTAAGCTCTAAGTTTGTTTTTAACATTTCGTGGGCGTAACAAACACCTCCACCGATACCAGTAATTTTCATTACACAAGGCACTCGCTCGCCTACTAATATTTCGCAAATTGATTTTCGTATCATGCTACACTGTGCACCAGTATCGATAAAAGCCGTCATAATTTTTTCGTTTTGTTCTACACACACTTCAAATTAGTTATCGTTCTTGCAAAAAGCATTACGTACAACCACACAGTTTTTACATTCCGTTTCACCTGGTTTATGCACTTTATTACATTTTGAGCAGCGCTGCCGACGCTGAAGCTTTTGACAATGCATAGAATAATGTCCAAATTCACAGCAATTGTAACACTTCACTCCAACTTTTGTTTTTGCTTCGTTTGTTTTGATCGTGTTTTTGTTTACATTTTCGTCATTCGTTTTATATTTTAATTTGTATTTTTCGTTTTCCTGTTCTTTACTTTCGTTAAATTTTGTAACAAAACGCGTCGTCGCGTGTGGTGGCAAATTTTTCGCTTTCGCGAAATTGTTTCATCGTATAAAAACACTGTGCATCAATAGCAATTTGTAGTTCACGATTTCGCAGTCCTTCTCTCGCGTATTTCACTATTGCAGTTTCGCTCAGTTTGTATCGTCGCCCGAGAGCACACATACGAAAACAATAGTCCGTCACTTTTTCATCTTTGCCTACGCACCGCACTTTGCATTTTAAAATGAACGTCAGCTTCATCAGGAGAACCACCGAATTCTTTTCTTAACTCATCCGCAAAACTATTCCAACTAGAAAGTAGTTCTTCAGATGCGTCGAGCCACAAACATGCGACTCCTTTCATACGGCTGTAAACCGCCAACAATAAGCACTTTTCTTCCCATTGATATGCGAAAATTATGCTATTTACGCGTTGAATAAATTGTTCGGCCGTATTATTACGTATTATTACGAGTTGCTACAAAGTTTGAGTTTTCATACGGAGGAAGAAAGTTACGGTTACTCTCTCGAACTTCATTATTTGTCTAATTTCGATCACAAACACGTTCACTATTTTCTCTATGTTCGTTTTGCACTCGTTCGTTGCGGGTGTTGTTTTGCATCGCACTCAACACACTTTGCTTCATACCACGCAGTTCTTTTACTTGAGCTTGTAATGATTGAGCTCCTTCGTTATGTTCGTTTTGTCGTTCGTTTTCGTCATTACCCGACTGAAAACTTTCGTCGGCCTCGCTCAATGCTGCGCTTGCGTCGCATTCTATTTCACAAGAACCAACTGCTTCACCAATCGACTAATGAGCACCGCTTTTGTACCCGACGTTAGTAAATTTCTCTCCCGTAGCAACTGTTGCAGTTCGGAGACTTTGAGCAAATTTATTTTCTTCATTTTGTTCGTTTTTCGCGTCGCTTTTTTTTTTTTTTTAATTACGTATCGCGTTTTCGTTGTCCGTTAAAATTTAAATACACGTTTTAACACGTTCGGCGTATGATTTAAATTTATAAAATCGTTTTTCGTTAAAAATAATGCACTTCATACGTTTAGCAATATTTTGTTTCGTTCGTTGAATAATAGTCGCAGGTTAACGTTTAGCGAATATTATTCAGTTTTTTCGTGTTTTTATAAATGCTCTGGTAAACGTGTTAGAAAATTTCTAATTTTCTTTTCGTAACATTATTCGCATGCGTTCATCCCGTCTTCTGAATTAAAAGGTTTTATTCAAATTTGTTGATAAAAATAATTATGTTTATTTATAATAAAAGAATTAAGTATTAATAAAAACGTTTTGATAAAGAAAGTTATATGTAACGTTGCGCGCGTTCCGAGGTCTTAGGCGAACTAACTTTACGTCAATCTCACAGGTGTATTTTTTTTAACTTTTAGTGTTGCCTTTTTCAGGGATCCTTACAATTTGTACGTTAAGTTGGTGCTCTTTCTGTTTATATGTTAAATCTAAACAAAAAAAAAACCCTATATAAAAACAACAAAACCAAGTCGTTTCTCTCCTACACTCCTACAACCGATCAGGGCTCACTTAACAAGGTTACAGCGTAACTACAAAAACAACATTTCTACAACAAACACATGCATTTTGTTATTATTGTTTCGTTTTTAGATTGTCACTTCGACAATCTATTTTAGAGCAAGACCGTACCCAGGATTATTTCTGGGAGATTAGTTTCTAGTGATACAAACAAAGTTTAATTCATTTTGTTTTCAAAAATTTTGACGGTCTCATTTGAAAAAACACTCAACGAAGTTTCATATACAAAAATTATTTTATTAGTATATAACCATAAGAAACACGAATTTAGTAAACAAAAATTTTATTGGAAATCTTCTGGGCGGGGTTTGAATCCCTGCTTCCCCCTGGCTACGGCCTTCGTTTAGAGTGACAGAATTTCATCTGTAAAAAAATGTAAACAATGCTGCTAAATGAAAAAGAAACAAATCAGCTGCTTATACGCTATAACCTTGTTAAGTAAGCCCTGAAATCGATCATTTGATCTTTTTGCACTTTACCTACAAACATATATTGTATAATACTGAGAGCATCTGTCTGTCGCTGTACACACACCAAACACAAAGTGAACACACGCTCTACGTGCAGCCTGTATACACACACCGGACACAAACGCTCTAGAGAAGCTACTAAGCAGTGCTTTCTTTCAGTTATTCCCAAGGACAACAGAATTTTCTGTACAAAGTTTCAACATAATATCTCATATGGTTCTCAAGATTTCGTGATAACAAGAAATCGCTATTTTTGCAATAGTGGGCATGGTCTAATCAGTTCCTCGAGAGCATAAAAGTAACTAGTGTACAACATTTTAGTTCAATATCTCTGTCTGTCCGTCATCATTTCTTGTTAACACGATATCATGAGAACCATATGAGATATTGGGTTGAAACTTTGTCCTAAAAATTCTGTTCCCCTTGGGAATAACTGATTTTTGAAAACGATTAGGGTGGTCCATGTTAGTTTTATATTTTTTATACGTTTAAACAAAGCCCTTAAAAATTTAATAAAATATTTTGGTACTCAAACTATCTTAAATAAGTAGATTAATCTAATTAGGGTGGTTCAAGATTTATATAATTAGGGTGGTTCAAGATTACAATTTTTTTAATATCATGATGAACCACCCTAATTTGAATCTGATATTTTACAATGTGGTGCATTTGTGAAAGTCGGTATGACCGGCTATAATATCTTACTTGTTTTATTTTATTTCAATTTCGAGCATTTGTTTACGTTTTTGTGATCGGTACGCGTTTTTCATAGTTTATTTAATTTTCTTAGTATTTGTGTTTAGAATTTAATTACAGTGCGTTTTTTAATTAAATTCTTATAAATTCTTACGCGTGTGTATATTTATAAAAAATTTTAAAATTCTTAAAAGAATAAAGTGTGAAATATTTAAATAATAAAGCGAAATATAATTTTTTTGGTTTCACGTTCAAGCAGTGAAGTCGGTGCAGCAACAACAATTACAAGGAGGATTAACCAAAGCAGATTTCTGGTAAACCTAAATCATTTGTTTAAGCTGTGAATTCAACGTATTAGAATTAAAAAAATTTCGCGGTTTAGGTTTTTGATAAGTATAATCTTTTGTTTAAACGGCCTATATAGACATAATTAAATTTTTATTATTGTTTATTTTTCATAGTTTAATTTTATTTGTAAAAGAAATTAATGAAACATTTTGTATGTATTAAAAAAATAAATTGTGCGTTTTATTTATTTCGTAATATTTTCAGATCGTTATACATCACATACTACAATTGATTTAGTGATTTTGATAGGATTGCTATCAAAAATCTTTGTCATTTGTTCCTTCCTTGGTATTATATTCTGTTTTTGAATTTTATATAAAATAAATTTTAAAACGACAGAATTAGATCATTTTGTTATGTTAGCCGAATCTCTTTTAGAATTCGAGGCAGAATTTAATGAAATTGCTTAAGACGAACATTCATTTTTCTTAGTGGAAGTTTAAAGAGATGAACTAATGTCTAAATGGGTTGAATTTAAGTCGGCATACGAAAAGGCTTTGCCAATTGTAAAATCAGCTACATATTTCAACAAACCCCGAAGCAATTAGTATCATTTAAGAAAAAATTCGTAGTTATAATGCATATGTTGCTACAGCGTCGTAAATGGGCAAATTTGCACAAATTTAACTGTGCATCCTACGATGGCGTCTTATCATCACGGAGTAACGAAAGGAATTCGTGGCGCTTCATATATTGTAGAAGTAGCTCCACCTATTGGACATCATATGAATTTACCTCCTTTTAATACGGACATTTTCTATGGGGATTTTAATACGTGGCCTTCGTTATTCACTGCTATTTATATCTCCAATTTATGTCTTACGCTAGTTAAACTATATCACCTGAAACAAAAAACTAGAGGTTAAGCGAAATACATTGTTAATAAATCGCCACTAACGAACACCTAGGAACATTTAATAGGAACATTTTAATAGGAGCGGACATTTATCCTCAGCGAAATGTTTTAGGGTCGTTGATCGTCCAAGAAACCATATTTGGATGGATTTTTACTAGCCCAGTCAATACCTATAATGTTTTTTCGTTTTCGACATGTGTTGCCTTTCACAATAACAAAAAAATTTTTGGTAAAAGACGGAAATCTTATTTCTTATTTGAATTGCAGAAAATATACGAATAAAAATTTCCTCAGAAAGATTTAGAAATAGCTGATTTGATTGTAGTTCGAAAGAAAAATTTACTCCCTAACGAATGGGGACCTGGTAATATTGTAAAGTTTATTTTGGTAAAGATAAACGTGTTCGGGTAGCCGATGTCCGTACGCTGATTATACTTCCGAGTTGTTAAAAATCTGACATAGGAACCGACGCGTTCAAAATTCGTGGCAAAATGGCTCTGGAGCTGGACCTCGCTCGTCGCGCCCAGATGCTCGTCGCGTCTCGGTGCATCAATCGATATTAGTAGACATTCGGGAGCTCGACCTCACTCGTCGCGCCTCGATCCATCCGACTTTAAATAATGAATTATAATGAATTACGATTGAATTTTACTGAATTATATCTGAATTTAATTTTTAGCACCATACGTATCGAAAATGCAACGTATTTTTAAGATATTTTTTAATTATTTGTTGTTTACAGTGATGCTGCAAGGCGGGCGGTAATGTTTATGCCAAACGTCTTGTAGCATCCTTTGTTAATTTAGTTGTATATTAAAAATGTAGTTCTTATTTTATATATTTTGTTTTTGTTTACTCGGCTTTTCCAAGGTAAATATTTGTTGTTAAATATTACTTGTTTTATGGATATACAGAATACCGGTAAGAATCTTTTGTGCGCCTGCAATAAATATTGAATTTATTTGAAATTAAAACCTCGATATCTTTATTTTCTTTTCTCTAAACTCCCGCTTAACATTTTGGTATAATTTCTCCTAAACACAGGGCTTTTGAGATATTTACTCTTCATTTGTTATTTTTAATTTTATATTTTTATACTCTTCACCAAGTGCAAATGAACTAACCGAAGGTTATATTGAGTTTGTTTTTCCATTTTTTAACGCCCAGAAGGGGACGTGGTAGGTATGGTAAAGTGTATGTTCAAATTATTAGTGTCGAATTCTGAGTCGATTTAGTGATGTCCGTCCGTCTGTTCCAGCGATTACAACCGTAGTTAAGTAGCTATCTTGCTGAAATTTTGAGCTCCTATTCCAAGCGGAGACTATGTTCTCAGATGGGAATTATACGACCAAAACTACTTAATATGAGCTTCGGCATAGCCAAAGATATTTATTGCTGACATCATCGTAGGGTTTAGATCCTCGATAGGTGTCTTACGTCTGGGAAAATTATATCTTTAGACTTTTGCAGATTCCGGGTAGGTAAATGGTATGTTCTTAAACGTCAGCCAAAATATGGCGCATGCCATTTTTTTTTTATAATATTAATTATACAATAAAACACTTCATATATTTTTAAAAGTAAAATAAAAAGAATTTCCCTATTTCTAAGAAAAATCTTACAAGTTTTTTCACCGTGGTGAATAATCTTGCGAATGTAATGCCTCTATAGTCATTTAATTAAGTTGTACATACCCGTGTAAGTTTTCTTTTATTTGTTTGTTTCATTCGACTAATTCAGCGGCACTTTACTAAATTAACCTAATCAGTACGAAGATTCACTGCCATTCTTTGACTTACATCAAGTAGATTCCTACATACATACGACATCATTAAAGTAGTTTTTCATACATTTAAGAAATTACTTTTTGCTGTTGTTTTTGTTGTTTTAGTTGTTTTAGATATTTTATTAGATAATTAGTTGCAATTATTAGTTGTACATTCAACTATTAAAGTATTTTTTGTTTATTTTAACTAGAAAAATTTGTGCTGTGCTATAAAAAAGGGTACAGAAAAATTTTGCACCAGTGGCAAATGGCTAGAGAATTCTTAAGAGGGTATGGAGAAGTTTGTCACAAATATTAAGAAACTGAAAAGACTGACACAGTAATATATAACTGAATATCCAGCTTCACTGCAAAATATAAAATTTTCATCTGCACAACCTCGTTGCCTACCATTTAAAATACCACCTTCAATGTTTTCAAACAAGTCTGAAATCTTTCTGCTATCCTTAGAGGCTCTTTCAGAAGTTTAAATCGTCAAGGGTACAAAAATTAGATGAGTTTAAATCTAAAACGAGATATTTAAGTTTTTAAAATTTTTAGTCCAATTATTATTTATGTACAGCTGTATGGCTCTTCTTTGGTATAGTCAATCAATATAGAGAGTCGGATCGATATGATTTTTCTTAGCAGATAGAACTGCATGGTATTGCTCAATTGAATTTAAAGTACAAAGTTTAGAAAATTCGAGTTCTGCATTTCAATTTGCATACCCACCAAATCGTCTTTTTTGCAAACATCCTGCAGTTTAGCATCGAATACACCCCAAGAAAAACGGCATCAGTAGATCTACCATTGTTCGTGGTCATTCTTGAAGACTAGGGGAATACATTTGTTTTTTTTTGTAGTAAAAATGGTTTCTTTTTGGACTATTATTATTCGCCAAATACGGTTAGGTTTGCATCAACGATCTCTTTTGTTCAAATCGAGAGGCATTAAAAGTATAGCTGTATTTAAAATAAAGTTTGCTTTCAAAAAAGTGTGTGAAATGCATGTTTGTTTCAGATCGAAACGATCGAAAGCCTTTGAAAACTTATATTAAGTTGGCTCAAGAAAATTATAGAAATGAAAACATTAATCTTAAATCAATAATTTTGTTTAAGAGAAAAAAAAACGCTTCAACAGAATAACTATAACTCCACTATATAAGGACTGCACTAGAGAAAATGCGACATTCTACTGCAACCTACTTGGATATCACACAATATTTTGACAAAGTGTGGCACCCACAGCTTTTATACTGAATCTGCGGCGAGGACAAACATTAAAAGCTTTCAGTCACAATTGTTAATAATGATAATCAATTCGCCTTGGTAAGTCCGCAACATAGTCATACAATACGACCAACATATTCCAACAATAAAGGAAAAAGTAAACAATCACATTATCAAATACCAATGTAGCCTACTAATGCACCCAAACACCTTGACTTCTACCCTTTTCAAATCCCTTACACCGACTGATTTAATAAAACATCGTAAATGTAAATTTATTAAATGTAAAATTATATATTTTAATAATTAATTATAAAGAAAAACAACACTGGTTAGTATTCTGCAGGTCATTAAAAACTAAGTATCTGGTAGACCGCGCTCACTCGGTAGATTATTTAATCATGCCACATTTAAATTGAATTTTCAATTTAATTATTATATATAAAAAGTTCCAATTTTTATTAAAAAGTTCTGAAGAACTTTTAAGCGTGTGTTTTAAAGCTATGACTTATCGTTTTTATTTTAAGAGTAGAAATAGTTTTCGACCTTGCCCCATTTCATTCACCTTGCAGGTTTTCCTAAATATGGCAAGTTTCATTAAAACCAAACCATGAGCTTTTAAAAATTGTTTAACCGTGCCAACTTCCGCCCACAAAAATATTTAACAAAAAACCCTTAATGGGCTTATAGAAACTAAGAAAAAAAACCGTATTTAAATCCGACCTCTTATTCACATTTTTTTGGAAAAAATTGTTTTCACCATGTCCTCGAATTATTTTTTAATTTTTACGACTTGACCAGTACTCAAAGGATGTCCCCTATACATGCAAATCACAGTACTGGTTCATAAAATGATATAGATTAGAGGGAAGGGGAAAAGAAAAAGTAGTGTCAGTGTACATTCGCTTTGAATTTACAAATGTCGAATGTGTCCACAAACGAATCGTTCGGCCAAAGAACGAATTATCCTTGTAGTGCGATGTCCTATTGAGCACCGACTTTATCAAAATAATGATTCAGAATTTGATCCGGTTCTTTGAGTTTGGTTGATTGATCATCCAATGGAACTAAAGTTTTGTCAAATCTTTAAGTTCGTGGTGGAATTTCTTTCACTAGGATTTCTCCAGAGCCAATGCGTGAATTAGTAAACTTTTTACTAGAATTCTACATAGTATAACTATGTAAAATTCTACTTTGTCTTCTATGAAGATATTTTTTGTTGAGTTCTATCAAGATATTTTTGTAATTATAAATTTAACCTTCTATGAATGTGTTAATTCGTTAGCTACTTAATTCTAACTAAATAAGCCTTAAACTAGAAAAGAATTATATTCGGCTATACCCTTCGCCATTTCACATACCATAGCTCACATACCAAATTTCAGCTTGATAGCTCTTAAACAACGGCTGTAATCGCTGGGACAGACGGACGGACAGACAAACGGACGGACGGACATCGTTAAATCGACTCAGAATCCGACGCTGATCATTAATATATAAACTTTGTCATACCTACCAAGCCCCCTTCTGGGCGTTACAAACGGAAGAACAAACTCAATATAATATATTAAATATTTAATCTTTCTTGCTTTAACTTATTTTCAGCCTATACATCATTTACCACCGCACCGGATGCGTGTGCCTATGCTGCTTTAAAATAACGACAGCACTGTTTTGTTATAAGCAGCGCTACAGATATTTAATATAAAAAAATAAATTATTCTATAAGCTCGACAAAACCAGCAAATAATTTGTTGGTACGTTAACTACTCTCCCCCATTAAACATTTTCGACCCGAATCTGCAGTCGTTGTAAATTTTGCATTATTTTAGAAAACAAAATATCAGTGTCAAAATTTGGACCTTGGGTAGTAATTGTGTTAATCATTGGTTGATTTTGGCGACATTCAATGAATATAACATAATAATATCACCAACAGTGTGGATATAAAGTTGCAAAATGTTACAGTGAATATTTTATGAGCTAAAGTTGTCATCAAATTCTTTAATTTTCTTAAAATTTTGAATTACAGGAAAAACAATATTCGAATTAATTTACATATATATTGAATTTTCTTTAAAATTATTTATCTGTTCATTTTTTTCTTAATCTGAACAGACATTATTATGTTATCTTATATTCTCTTTATAAATTTTTTTTCCATCAACTAAAACAGTGGATCCTAAATTTTTTGAACAATTTTTTTTATATATCTACTTGAAACTTTGGCTCCCCTACGTTAATTCTTTTTTACAAATTTTTTTTGTCCCTCCTGGAATTGCTTGTCCTGACGGTTTTTGATGTGGAAAGAATTTTGTCTGTCTTGATTCTTTTTTAGAAACTCATGAATTTGATTTTTTTCTGATTCTGTGGCGATAAATATTATGTTTTGGTTTTCTTTTAGTTGCCGAGTGGACGGAATTGTTGTATAAACTGAAATAATCAGTTCTTTTATGTAAGAAATTTCGTTGCTCTGGCAATGTTGCTGGGAGTTAAGCGAAATCGCTCAATTTCCTCATTGCTTTCGTTATGCATAGTAAGGACGGTGTGATGGGTCATAAACAAGTTTCTCGTAGAAGTGATCGAATAATTTGTGGACAGAAACATAATTTAAAATTCAAGTTTTTTTATTTCTAAAGAAAACTATAATTTTTAAAATTGAAAATTGTATGTCTTCTATTGCCCGAGAAGGAATTGGTTCTAAGACAACGTATGTAGAAAATGTATCTATACAAGTTAAAAAAATTGGCTATTGGTGTTGTAGATAACCATATGAAGAATTTTACCTGGATATAAGCAAAGGTGTGCTATATAAATCTTGTTTTTGTGGATGGTGGATGTACTTTAACTGGGCACATATTTTGTAATTTTTTGCAAATTTGATAAAAAAATTTCGCATTTTTGGGAAAAAATAACCCTTTATAGGGTGGAGAATATTTATCTGAACGATGAGCTCTATTGTGTTCAGTTGCTACCATTTCTTATTGATCATCACGGTTAGGCAAGTCTAAAATAAAATTCTTCGTGTGTTTAAATCGCTTTGAAGGAATAAATTGTAAAACTGAATCTTGAACTTGTCTCTAGTTAGCAAAAGTTTCCGTTTACAAGATTTAAATTTATAAAAACTTGAAGAACTGGATAAAGGGCTTGAAAATCTTTGAAACGAATTGTGTATCTGAAATATCCAGGAAATGGTTTAGATAATTCCGTCATGTGGATCTGATAAAAAAATCTGATTTTTTAAGTTATTGATTGTAGTTTAAACACTTTCAATTTCACTGTGCTCAAGGATTGTATTATTGAATTAGCAGAGGACATTGTTTCTTCTGATAGATTTTGTACCTGTTTTGTAATTAAACTTTGGAGAGAATTCCTTAATAAAAATTATCCACCTTTAATTTTGTGTTCGAGTTAGTATTCGAAATATTAAAATTAAGTGGTTCATGATCAGTAAAAATGTGAAGGTTATTAACTCCGTAAAGATAATTTCTTAAGGCTTTAAGAGCCCAAACTATGAGTAAGAAGAGGGCAGCTATTGCCCACAAAAGGGCCTTCAGATAAATCTCCACCATGCCAAGGCAGCCTTGAATGTACTGGTAAGGAGGTTTAACGCAGAGCTCTTGGATATAGTTTTCATCCAAGAACCATGGGTGCACAAAGGAGGCAAGTTAATCAACGCCACCAACAAAAATCGCCCCATAGCGGCGTAGTAAGTAAGAAAAGAACTAACTTATCTTCTTATTTCACAGTTTATTTCTGAGGATCTTGTAGCGATTGCCCATATATTTATAAGTGCCTACCAGCAAAGAGGAGCATGAGGTCATCCTTGCCTCTGCTTATTTACCGCGAGAAACTGACATTTAATTTTCACAGGCTTCTCTTGAAGCCAACTTTACTCCATTAAGGGAGTTCTGCTTTGACCGAAACAAGTGGTAGTCCGATGGTGCAAGGTCAGGGCTAAATGATGCATGCATCAAAACTTCCCAGCCAAGCTCTCCTAGTTTTTGCCGAGTCATCAAAGATGTGTGTGGTCTAGCGTTGTCGTGATGGAAGACGACGCCCTTTCTGTTGATCAGTTCTGGCCGTTTTTTTTTCGATTGCTTGTTTCAATCTCATCAGTTGTTGACAGTAAAGTGTAGAATCAATCGTTCGACCAGGCTGGAGCAGCTCATTGTGGATGATTCCTGTCCAATCTCACCAAACACTCAGCATAACCTTTCGAGGCGTCAATCCTGGCTTTGCGACCATTTGTTGAGCTTCACCACGCTTGCACCGTGATCTTTTTCGCACATTATTGTCGTATTTGATCCACTTTTCATCTCCTGTTACCATTCGCTTCAGAAATGGTTCGATTTCATTTCGTTTCAGCAAAGAATCGCAGATGTTAATTCGGTCCATTAAATTTTTCACAGACAATTCATGTGGTACCCAAACATCGAGCTTCTTTTTGTAGCCAGCCTTTTTTAAATTGTTCAAAACCGTTTGATGATGATTGTTTAGTTCCTCGGCGATGTCATGGCTGCTTATGTGATGGTCCTGGTCAATCTTTTCCATAATTTCATCGACTTTTTCAACGATAGGTCGACCTGAGCAAGGTGCATCTTTCACATCGAAATTTCCAGAACGGAAGCGAGCGAACCATTGTTGTGCTACACGAACTGATACAGCATCGTCTCCGTAGACTTCACAAATTTCATTGGTGGCTTGCGTGGCATTCTTCCCTTTTTATACAAAAATTTCAAAATATAGCGAATTTTTTCATTATTTTCACTAATTTTTGAACAGCTGTAACTTTTTTTCAACTTCTCCAAATTTTTCTTTTCGCTTAAATGAAGCTTAAAATGTCACCTTTCCAACACCATATGGTATGACACAATGTGGTTGATAGCACTGGAGATTGTTGTATATTGACTTATTCGCATGAAGCGGATTGTAATTATTGTCGAATACGATGAACTCAAAATAATTGCAAGAAATGCGGAATTAGCAATTTTTTGTAAACAAACAATTCGTAATCGACTTATGAATACAATCAGCTGAATATGCGTAAGTGTATATGAAGAATTGGGTCAACCAATGCAGAAGCCGCGATCGATTCTCGGTCAAGGTTTTTAGTTTTTATTGGCCTAGGTTAGGAGCGGGTTACGAAGAGTAAAACGTAACCGCTGAGCGTTGCCAAAGATAAGTAGGTTTCTTTAGATTTTGGTTTGGATAGAAATCGCAGTCTTCAGTAGTTCGTTTTAGGAATAAGTTGATTCCACTATTTTTCTTTGAGTAAATAAATAAAAGTAAACTAAAATTAAAAAGTGTTTTTAATGAGAATCGCGATAAGATCTGACTAATACAACAGGATCCTGACTTTAATACAACAACACCACATCCGGTAGGATCCTGAATTTATTACAACATTGACATTATTACAACAAGATAGACGCCTTCATTGACATCTATTGACAAAATACGAAAAGACGATGTCAAGCATCTTAGAATACATAGTGATCGTCGGCTCAACTGGCGTAAACATATCTTTATGAAGAGAAAACCACTTGGTCTAAAACTTACATCAATGTACTGCCTAATAAGACGCAACTTTAAACTCTAATTCGAGAACAACAACTTTGCTTTACAAGTGCATTCTGAAACCAATATGTACATATGACATACAATTATGGGGATCTGCGGCGAGGACAAACATTGACATACACCAAAGCTTACAGTCATAATTGTTAAGAATGATAATCAATTCGCCTTGGTAACTCCGTAGTCATACAACACGCCCAACATATTCCAACAATAAAGGAAGAAGTAAAGTAAAGTCTTAAAACATCGTAAATTTATTAAATGTAAAATTATATATTTAAATAATTAATTGAAATCTATTATAAATAAATATGCAAATATACAAACTTAGCTCGTTTATTAGAATATGATTATCAAAAGTAATGCTGAATATTTATAAAAGATATTTTTGTATTACTACTAAAGTATTAAATACAAAATTTTAACTGTGTATCTACTGAAACTATTTTAATTAATTTTTTATTCCCAATAAAATGGGATTATGGGAGGTGGGTGTGTTTATTATCCAATCACGTCTAATTTTGTGAATAGTTCTGTGTTACTACTAATATATAAAATGACAAATTTAAACTGGTAATATACACTGTAACTAATTTTAATATTTTTCTGTTCTAGCAGCTAACACTTTTGAAGACAAATATTAATTACTACTTAAAAGATTTTCTTACAAATTTATTCAACTTATCTCAAAACTCTGAATTATTGTCAAGATGAATATATTGGTCACATAATAATAATCAGATTTTTTTTTGGATCCTTAACGTTTCGATTTGTTTTCTTGTGTAAAGTCGCCCACTGATTCGGAAATTAAGACAAAAAAGTAAAAATGTAATATTATACATTTTGAAGAGAAGTGCTCTTGCTTAGATAAATATAAATCTAGTTTTAGTTATACAACTAAAAATGTTTATTTATATTAAGTTAAAACTAATTGATAATTTCCTAATAATCGGCAGCATAATACATTCTTGTCAGTCCAATCTTTAAGAGACTTTTATGATTTAAAATTTTGTTGTTGTAATTTTTACAACATTTTCAAACAAGCCCAAATTGTACCGTTGTTTAACTAATTGGAATGATTTTTTTTTATTTTTTTATTTAATCTATTTTTATTATTGAATCTGCTTTTTTTTTAAACTTAACAAGAATAATATCAAATCTTAAGACTAAAGTTTAGAAACGACTCGTTGCCAATGCATTGAGGAGTTGAGTATATTCAAAGATATAAATAAATTCGTTCAAAGAGGTGGCAGATCATTTCTGCTAAGACGACTATGTTGGTTGACTTTTAAAAGACTTTTCGCCAGAGGATTTGGGTGTTGTTCAAGCTTTTTTGTATATTTTGTTTTAAATGAAAGGATCACGTCTTTTTCAATTTGCACATTAAGATCTTTGTGAATATTAGCATTCTTAATAAACCATAGAGCACCAGTGATGGAACGTAGGATTATTGACTGAGCACGTTACATTGCATCAATGTTTGAGGTACTAGCGTTAGTAGTACGGGATACAGCTATGGTATCCCGTATGTCCATATTGGTTTGATAGCTGCTGTGTAGACAAGTAGTTTGTGTTCGAGGTTGAGTTTTGAGTTCTAATTAATTAACCAGTTGAGTGATAATGCCTTTAGTTTCATTTGTGTTTTATTCGCTTCCAGGTGTCTTTTCAATGTAACGCACCTGTCCAGGTGGATACCCAAGTACTTCACTTCGTTTAGTTGTGGCATGGTAACGTCGTTAAATGAGATTGGCGGACATGTTTCATGATTGAGTGTAAATGTTGTGTGTATTCGTTTTTAATCATTCACCTTTATTCGCCATTCTGCTAACCATGTCGACACCGAGGATCGCAGTGTCATCCGCGAAAGTTGATGTGGTGAGATGGCTGGCTACTGGTAGGTCAGATTTAAACAATACGTATAACATAGGTCCAAGAATGCTGCCCTGCGGGACGCCTGCTTCAATCCTTAAGGAGCGCGATGTGAATTGATTGAATTTCACTCTTAAATTGCGTTTTGAGAGGTATGATTCAAGCAGTTGATGAGTGCATTTTGGAAGCCGTTGTTTTAATTTATAAATAAGGCTATCATGCCTAACACGTTCGATCGTGTGAGCGACCTCAAGAAAAACGGCTGAGCAGGAACTTTTGTTTTCAAATGCTCCTCTTATTGTGCTGACTATTCGGTGCACTTGTTCGATGGTACCATGATCTGCGCGGAAACCAAATTGGTGATGTGGAACTATGTTGTATTTTTGTATTTTTTAAGATGCGGTGATATTTTTGCTAATAACAGCCTTTCAAATAGTTTAGATGTAATGGAGAGGAGACTTATTGGCCTGTATAAAGACATATGTTGGATCTTTAGCAGGTTTCGGG
Organism: Suillia variegata; assembly: GCA_949127995.1. Taxonomy (NCBI): domain Eukaryota; kingdom Metazoa; phylum Arthropoda; class Insecta; order Diptera; family Heleomyzidae; genus Suillia; species Suillia variegata. The sequence continues at coordinate 24,405,349 of OX421843.1, forward strand.
ATCATTATGATTTGCGATTCTTTTCAAGCCTTAGGAAAATAACTTAGGCGTAAGATTGCATTAAACAAGTGCAGCATGTGTATGATTGAAACGGGAGGTAGCTGCTTGATCATCATTCCTGTGATTTTATCAGGGCCAGGTGATTTTTTCGGGTCGATTTTGTTTAAAGCGTTCAAAATTTCTCGTTTACTGATCTTGAGCGGCTCGTCTAATAATTGGTTGGTGGGATGATGTGTTAATTGAAAACTATTTGTTGCAGAATTCGGTTTAAACACAGTTCTAAATGGTGAGCAAAAGCAGTGCCTTTCTCCTCGTTACTTCTTGCCCATTAACCGTTTGCAAGTCGAATTGGTGGTTCGGAAGATTTTGGACTCCTTGCACTTTTTACGGCCTTCCACAATGAATAATTTGTTGCAGCTACTGACAAATTTGTTTACGTTTTAGTATCCTTCTTTTTGTAGCGCTTTTTGTATTAAGTGTTCAGCGTGTAATAGTTCTGTTTTTGTGGCAGGTGATCTGTGTTGTTGCCACATGCGACGTAGTCTTCTTTTTTTGCAGATAAGAACCTGAATATAAGAAGTCGTGGTTTGATGAAGGCGAGGGATTCGACTGTTTGTATTGCTTGGAGTAGCGTGCGTGGCAGCTTCTATAAGCAAAGCGTTGAAGCACTATATCTCTGAGTCTATATCAGTGGCGCTTTTTAAGCGAATATTAGGTGGTAAGTGACTACTGATAAATTTCTTGTATTTGAGCCAGTTTGTTTTCTTTGTTGTTAGAGAGTTTAGTGATTTTAACAATTTGTAGTCTTTCCTTAGATATATGAGTACAGGAGAATGGTCCGATGACAGATCGTATCATGATTTTGCGCTAATTAAATCCCTCATTATATTTTTAACAATTCCGAAATCGTTTAAATCGGGAATTTTTCGATGGTCTGACGACCAGTAAGTTGGCTGTCTAGAGGATGCAACATCTAGCGAACTACAACTGAAAAGAGCGTTTGATAGTTGTCTGCCTCTGGGGTTAATAATTCTAGATCCCTAATGTGGATGCTTGGCATTGTAGTCACCACCTACTAGAAATTTGTTTCCCAGCTTGTTAAAAAATCAAGGAACTGTGTTGTGGAGATGGAAAATTTAGGTGGTAATGTTAATATTATAGGCAGATAATGTTATTTTATCATCCCAGCAATCAATGCTGATAAATGTTGATTGCAGATGTTTTGTGCTTAAACTTTCAAGTAAGCCTTTCCATCGGGATACTTTGTGTCGTAGAAATTATATTGAGGGATTTTGAAGCAATGTTTAGAGGTGAAGTGAGTAACGGATATCAGCATATCACCAATATCGTTTTTTTTTGTAAAAACAGTTTTTTCTCTAAATTATGTTGTCCAGTGACATATCTGGAGTATATTCATTTAGACAGAATTACTTGCATTGATTTTGCGATTTTGACAGCTCTTGAAGCATATTTTGCATTATTGACATAAACTGGGTCATTAGCTGTATTAGTATGGACATCATAATTTCAAGAGATTGTGGTGTTTGGTTCCCGATTGCATCTGCTGAATTTGCTGGTGTGCCTTTAAGAATGTTGGCATATGATGTACCTGTGCAAAATGGGTTACTGGGTTCGCCTGTACTGGCAGTTAAAGAGTGCGTGATTTTAATAAGGGGTACTTGGGGTTCAGTGCGCTTCGTTTTTAGTTTTAACTCGGCAAAAAAAGGCAGCCTCTGTAATTAGCTGTATGATTACCGCCGCAGTTGTTGCACTTTTTGACGCTTGTGTCAGATTTATTATTGGAGCAACCAGAAGCTGGATGGAAGTCGTCGCACACAACGCAGACACTACGTAGTTTGCAGTGTGTTTTAGTGTGCCCGTATTCTTGACAGTTTGAGCACTGCACAGGGTCATTTCGTTTATGGGGCTCTTCAACGGAGATTCTGCAATGCATGAAGTACAGCAAGTTGAAAATTAGGTGAATTTCGTTTTTCGATAGTTGTTTGCCTTCGTAGTCTAATTATATATTAATTATATATTAAAAACAGATTTTACTTTAAAGTCTGCATTTTCCAATGCCTCTTTTATTTCGTTAGTATCGACATTAGCTTCAATGCCCTTGAGAACTACCAACAGACCTTTGCTGCTCTTAAGTTGAAACGTGTAGCAGTTTTTATGTTTTTCATCAAAGAAATTTACTACGCTGCGACGTAGTAAATTCGCTATAGATTTGTTCGCTATAGATTTGAAGTTTTGTTTCAAGAATGTTACCTTTCTTAAGTGGAACAAAGTGGAAAGTATTATTTCCAATTAGTTTTGTTATGAATTTTACGAGTTCACTTGAGTTTTGTTCCCTTATTGGTGGTGGTTTTTGCTTTGGTTTGAGAACTAACGGCGTCTCTTCCTCGCTTAAAAGTGCAAACCGATTTTGGTTATTTGGTCCAATGTTTCGCTTGGCTGTAGGCTATTGTAGGATATTGGGCTGCGTTTTCGCTTGTTAATTGTAACATACCTGTAAATACCAGTTTGTTTTAATGTATCCGACGGATTTGAAACTTTCAATGGCATGGAAACGTTAGCATTTGTTGCTGAAGTAGATGCTGCGTAAATTGCATTAGATGAAGTTGGCGTAGCAACATTTGTTGCTTAGCCCTCCGTGAGCATGTCAACATTTGTTGCTAAGTTTCTGTCGAGGGAAGCAGCATTCTTTGTGGAGTTTTTTATGATCGCGGATTGTGTAGACGGAGATAGAGTAGGAGTTACGCACTGGGACCAAGAGAGCGGTGATAACTGCGCTTGCGCAGAGAGAGGTGCTGCATTTGAGTAGCTTGACTGCATTGTGCTGTTAGATGAGATGATCAGTGGAGAGTTTGTTGGCGCGAGTGAATAACTTTTGCTTTATTTATCATTCGAGACATTCATCGGGAGTTATGATTTTTCAACAATCCTTTTTTTGTGTTTTTGTTTGCATTAAAAATCCAGGCGGGCATCAATTATAAGCACAATTAAATAGCGTCTCTTTCGCAATGTCTATATTTTTTATCTTACATACATATACAAAAAAACTTAAGTCAATCACGGAGCCGATTAAAACACGACCGACTTTGTTGGCTCCCTTTTGTAGATTATTTTTTTTTGGATTCACTATTTTGATACAATTTGTTGTTAATTTCTAAAATCATATCTCTATGTACAACTAGCGAATGCCCAGCATGCATTGCAATGCCACTTAAAAAAATAAAATGTTAGCAAAATTTCCCGGTACTTCCGTTACTCACCGGTGTAGTGATTCTGAGTTACGTTGGTGAAATTATCGGCAGTTACCATACAAACTAAGAAACAAAATCGAAAATTTTTATTAGCAATATCATCATATATTTTCACTTAATTAAACAAATTGTGGGCATAATAAGTGGGCGTGGCTGATTTTGTATATCCTGTTAATCTTTCCGGTGCATCCCGTTACATGTTTTCTATATAGCGCATCAAGTTCCTGAGCAATGGTGGTAGGCCCAAAATTGATCCACCATTTTTTTTGGTAGTTTGCGATAAATTAATCCAACCTCGCACGTTTTTGGGGAAGTTGTCGACAGTGCCTATTCAAACTCAGCTACCAAATTTCAGATTTTTAGGAGCAATATTATCAAAATAATCAAATAGTTTTATTTATTTTTACAAATTGTGGGCATAATTGGTGGGTGTGGCAAAATTTGTTTACCCAAAACAATTCTTGGCCTGAGCACAGTAACTCGCCAAAATTTCATCACAATCGGATGAATAGTTTAGACGCCAATTTGGTACAAAGATAGAAAAAAAATACATGCATGTTTATTTATATAGTCGTATGTCGTATGGGAATACGTGAAAATTTACCAATTGTTTTATAGTTAACTAATTTTTCATCAATTTCTTTGTACTTTGCGTTTTTTGAGTTGCCCAAAAAAAAGCGAAAAAGATTTTTTTGTAATTTCGTAATTTGTATGTTTAAAATCAAACTTTGAATATAAAATTTGATCAACGTGAATATAATCTAATAAAGAAAATTTAGCAGAGATTGTTTTCTGGTAATACTAGACGAATCGAGATAAGTTTAGGTTCGAAAAATCGTCGATATGAATTGAGTTGTAAAAACTAAAACATTTTTTATGTCTTTGTGATAAACCAAGTATAGAAATGACATTTAAAATGTCGGTATCTTTGACATTCTTTGAAAAAAAATTTTACTAGCAACGTTTTTTTTAAGTAAAAATGGTCTTGGTGCCGGAATTTTTAAAATTTTTTTTTAAATTACTAACAATAAAATATTGTTAATAAATTTATTCCTCGAATATTAAAATTGTTTTTAACCAAAGATATCATTTAAACTGAAATTTTTATTTTTATCTGTTAAAATAATTTGTTGCAGATTTTAATATCACCGCTTTTAGCTGGATTAGCTATTGCCATAGGTGTACCTATATTGCTTTTTTATGTATATGGGATTGTACCAGTATCTCTTTGTCGTGCTGGTTGTGGAGCCTCAACAAGCGAAGAATACAAATTTGATGCTAATAATTCCGATGAGAACCATGCTCATTCTAACAGTGATGGAGCAAGCGTTGATGCCATATCTAGAATTGGAGAAACCAGCATAGGGGATGTAAGCTTAAGTGCTACAAGTGGAAGTTTTTTTGAAGTTATTAATAACAATGCAATACGTAATATTCAAAATACTTATCGAGAATCAACGACAGCATTGGCAGGAAGTGTTCAAAACCAAAAAATTGAAAGTCCTAATGATGTTTCACAGCAAGAAAATACATCTGTCATTATAAGCAGTGAAAAATCATTTGTGGCAAATGATGCAACTTCTACTATTGTTGTAACTGGTTAAAAATTTGTATTTCAAATTGTTATTGCAAAATTATTTCTGTTATTTTTCCCGTTATAGTAATTTAACAAATTCTTAATAATGTTTAATTTAAAATCGTTTAAATCTCATTGCGTTATTACTCAATTTTAACACATAATTGACAAATTTAAAATTTTTTTATTAAAAAAAGACTTAAAATTTTAGTTTATTGTACATTGTTATTTTATTTAAATTATTATTGCTAATTTGATTAAAATAAATTAAATAAAGAGAATTTAAAATTTAAACACGTTTTTATCATGGTTTCGATTGAGTTAAAATAGAGTCATATGATCAGGTAAGTAGAAACAATTTCCTATATATGTATGTATAAAATTTTTTTTAATGGCAAGGTTTTGGATATATCAGTTTTTTGATATGAATTTAAGTCCAACTCATGCCTAATTGCTTAGCTTCCTCTTCTTCGGTTCTGCGCCAAATTCTGACCCACTCGTCAGCCATCTTGGGTTCCGCTACATCGCATGCCAGCAATGAAATACGGTTCGGCCAGAAAACCGTTAATAATGTGGCAACGGTTCACGAACGACTGAAAAGAAATTACGATGGCAGAATTATTTTTTAATTTAATAAGTGATTTATTGAAACAATGCTTACCTCGGTCACTGTCGTAAAAACAATTTACCGACATTACATATTTAAGCCGAAGTCTCATAAAACGTTTTACATTATCTAGCACGGATCCTAATATATGCATTAGACTTTGAACAATATTTCATTCGAATATCGTCTACAGAGTTATCAATGATCCAAGAACATTTCTTTCGACACCATCCACTAAAATTTGCATATAAATTCGCATCTATCTAAACATCAACTTGTTGACTTTTATAGAAATTTGCATCAGCTAAGTGTAGATACCCTGCAGGGGAAAATACTAGTTCTGAACTAGCGAAACACAAGTTCCTTTTTCACCACCACTGGTACGCGTTGTATCTCTTTCCCATTGAAACAACTGGCGAATTTAACATTGCGATGTCCTACGCGGTGGCAATTAGCCCGCTCTGCATCCCTTTTTCGCCAGTTATGAACTAGATCAAATTTAACTTGATTCGAACTAGAACGTTAGTGGACTATAAGTAACTAGACATAAAGTCTCTAGTTCAAAATTGGAACAAAAATCATTTATATGGAACTTCAGTTTAAAATTCGCAAAAAATCACTGGTTATTAAATTAAACAATAATTACTGCAGAATGATTTAAAATAGTTTTATTGAAATATATATCATTATTTAAACATAAACATTTTAAATTCGTACATTAATCAAAAACAATTTTAATTCCGTTTGAACTTAATAACTAATTTGACAATTAAATGTGTAGTTAAAAAAAATATGTATAAATACATATGTGCTAGACACTTCTTTGAAAATAACATAATTAGAAGAGTCATATTTTTGTGTAAGTAACATTTTTCTTTTTTGTAATTCTGCAAATCTTTCGGTTGTTAATGCAAATTATATTCATTAAAAAAAGAAACAGATCAATATTATGTAACTACCCAAAAGTATGTGCTAGACACTTCTTTGAAAATAACATAATTAGAAGAGTCATATTTTTGTGTAAGTAACATTTTTCTTTTTTGTAATTCTATTGAACTGCATTCAAGTAACGCCAAAATTGAAGTGGCAGTATAACTTAAGCTAACTTAAAATGTAACCTTAATTTATTACATTATAATATTCCTAACTGCTGCCTTAGCGATCCCACGGTGACGATTTGCTGCAGCATGGAAATGTTGGCTTAGTGAAACTGCGGTAGCGATGACCAGCAACTGGGCCAGACGCGTGTGCATATCATATTGCACCACGCATATAGGCCACAAGCAAGCGTGTTTACTTGTATTTCCTCAAAAGATTTGCGGGATTCTCTTAATAAACTTTTTGAAGATCAATTTGTTGCAGCCGCACAAGGCGGTCCATTATTTTCTTCTAGCACTTTTTCTCTGACGAAAATTTACGAACCACTTCCTCATTTATTTTGCTGACAAGTTCACTCGTTATATTTGCTATATAAAGTTCCGTTTCTTGTTTATTTAGCCTCCTTGCTATTAATTTTTATATTTTAAATATATTTCACAACAGTCACAAAACTTTCACTGTTTACAAGTTAACATTTTCTGTTTTTCGATAAATTATATTTTATCGATCACTAAAAAATCATATGGCATTACAAGAATTATCAAAACATTTACGCCGAAATTAACTTATAGACAAGCAAACTAGGAGCCGATTTAGTTACAGCCACTTGCTCGTTTTTTTTCTATTAGTGACTTTAGTGTATTTTAGAAAAAATATTGAATATTTCAAAATTATTTATTTAATTCAATTCAAATACATACAATTTTTTTCTTAATTACACTAAAGTCACTAAAAACTAAAAAAAAATAATAATAAGACGCTGTGACCCGAGTTTTGACAAGCGAACTAGGAGCCGAGTTCGCTTGTCAAAATTTCTTTTGATAAAATCATTAAAAAAGTATTTTTTTTAATATTAGCCCAAATTGGTTCTTCTTTTACTAGTATATCTCTAGGGTGGCATGGCTTGTTTGATAGTGGGGGATAACGGGCTTACAGGACGGCTCTCCGTAACTCTATCGAGCATGCAAGTCGGTTTCCACCTCCACGTGGTGCCTCCTGGTAACCGAGTCCGGTCATGTTTCGGGTCGGGCCAACGGAAGCGGCGACCTCCATCTTCCCATATTTCCTCAACCCATTTTTTCATTTCACCTCCCTTAACCTATTCCCCCCCTAAACCAGGGTGTGACGCGTTACCGTGCCCATTGGTGTTTGCAATCAGGGGTAACAGATTGTATTTGTACGGTGCCTATCCGATACCAGGCCGCCTCGGATAGTAGCTTTGGCCTTACCGTAGTGCGGTGGACTTTTCTTTCCCTAATCTCCATTTTGATCGCCGAGCTTGGTCTTTGACCCGGCGAAGCGATCGTAAGAACCAGTTGTAATGAACAAATTAAACTCAGCTTCGGATTTATCCACAAGAACCCCCCAGTCCTCAGACATGCTGTCTGAAGACGCCCTTTTGGCCTCCAGTCAGGAGACCTTAATTGACGACGGCAATCCTGGTACCAGCCATAGTACCTCGGAAAAGCCGTCAGTAAAAACTTCAGGGAGTAATGGTGCCAGCCATAGCACCGTGAAACCTATCACATAAAAAAAAACAAAGAAATCCTCCGGTACCCTTGCGAAATCAAGATACCAGAAGGCTCTCTATATTCTTAGCAAGATTGCAAAGAATGAGGCCGCTGGTATCTCTGATAAGCGAGATCAGGAGGATAAATTGAAATGTACCGCGATGGTCGAAGAGTTCAAGAGGAACCAGGCCATCAAAGCGTTGGAGGTGCCGAAAGCGGCGTCGAAGAGGAACCTTTTTCTCAAGGAATCTACGCAAGACTCCAAGAGGGTCAAGGTCTCCAACGCGGCGTCGAACTCGGCTTCCTCCAAAAGGACATCCAAACCATTCAGCGAAGTTGCAAGGGATCCGCTTCTTTTGGCACTGATGGTAAGACCAGCAACGGCAGACGCATCAATGAGATTGGAGGCCAAACTTGCTGAAGACGTAATGAATTACGTCCTCTGCAACAAGGATGGTCCTCTTCCTGACTTCGACTCCTCGGAGATAGTCAGAGGCTGTAGGGTAATTAGATGTGGGGACGCGTTTTCCAAGGAATTCCTTGAAAAAAGCATTGCCAAGCTCGGCAATGTCTGGAAGGATTTGAGCATCAAAGCCATTCCAGTCAAGGACATTCCAAGGCAACCGCGTGCTCGTATCTGGTTGCCCAAAATGAAGTTGGATAACGCGAAGCTGATCGCGTACCTTAAACTGCACAACCCAGAGGTTCCGATGGATGAATGGTTTGTCATCCGAGCTGAGGAACCTCACAAACTCAGCATGTCCTTCCTTTTATCGATCAGCGGGGAAAGCCTTGCCCCGCTTGAAAGGTTGGACAACAAACTTAAGTTTGGCGTCAGGCATGCGAAACTTAAAATTTTCCAAGGCAGTGCGGACGACCCGGACGAAATTGGCGATGCGAGCAAGCTTCTCGATGAGCTTAGCATCGTCAAGAATGCCACAACATCCTGATGCTGAATGTCGTGCAGATTAATCTGCAGCACTCGAAATGTGCTACAGAGAATCTGATTGTCTTCCTCAGGGAGGGAGGCATAGACATCGGCATTATCCAAGAGCCCTGGGTGAACAGTAGCAGCATCAAGGGTTTCACGGATAGCAACTATCTACTATACTACAAGAAAGATGCAGGTAAACCTAGATCTTGTATTATTATTAAAAAAACACATTAAAGCATTTCTTTGCAGCAGTTCCAGTTCCGCTGATCTGACAGTTGTCAGGATCGAACTAGACGGCGGTAAAAAAATAGTGGTAGCATCCGCGTACATGGCGCATGACCTGCCTGCTCCACCAGACGAAGTGAGTAGGCTTGGCCAAAGCCTGTGCAGGAATGAAACCTTAATTTTAGGTTGCGACGCCAATGCCAGACATACGCTTTGGGGTAGCAGTGAAATAAATGACAGAGGTGAGTCACTTTTTGATTTTATTACACAAACTAATTTAGACATATGTAACCGGGGAAATTCTCCCACCTTTATCTTTCCGAGTACGGATGATTTCATAGGATGGGAGGAAGTTCTCGATATCACTCTTATCAATCTCAATGCCGAGATCAAAGTAGAAGGCTGGAGAGTATCTAGTCAGCGATCCTTTTCTGATCATGCCTGGATACTTTTTAGTCTTGATCTCAAAGTTGATGCCCCACCTATTTATAGGAATCCAAGAAGGATTAACTGGGAAAAATTCCGCAATTCCGTGAACTCCTCTTTAGGCAGGTATTCACCCATTTCTTCATCCCCTTCTGAACTAGATGATAGAGCAGGAAAATTCGAGAAAGCTTTTAGTTCGGCTTTCATGAACTCATGCCCTATCACTCGCAGTAAGAGTAAATTCCCGTCATGGTGGAACAATGACTTGACAGGCCTTAGGAAGCTTGTCAGAAAGGAGTTCAACGAGGCGTATATACAAAATTCCTGGCACTCCTATAGAGAGTGTCTTAAAACCTACAAAAAGGCGATCAGATCGGCGAAGGCTAGCTCTTGGTCAAATTTTTGTGAATCTATCGAGACTGTTAAAGACTCTGCCAGACTTAGTAAAATCCTGTCCAAAGAACACTCGTGCCCATCCTTTATCAAAAAGATGGACGGGTCTTGGGCTGAATCTCCTAATGAATCATTGACTGCCCTTATGGATACCCATTTTCCAAGCGGTGATGATGAGATGAATCTAACTACTCCAGAAGATACACAGCGCGGCAATTTCTCTGTTTTAGCTGACTCTCTCATCACTAAGGAACGTATTATATGGGCTATCAAGAGTTTCTCTCCTTTTAAATCTCCAGGCCCGGATGGTATACTTCCGGTCATGCTATGGAACCTCAGAGACACAGTGGTCCCATGGCTGGAGCAACTTTTCAAACAAAGTATCACTCTCAGCTATATTCCCTCAAGTTGGAGGAACGTTAGAGTGGTCTTTATTCCTAAGGTTGGTAGGCGTGGACATGAGTCCGCGAAGGACTTTAGACCCATCAGCCTGTCCTCTTTCGTACTTAAAACATTAGAAAGAATCATCGACTATCATATTAGACTTTCACTCTCAGATGGAGGGTTTTCGAATTCCCAGCATGCTTACCTCAAAGGTAGATCCACGGATACGGCACTACATGAGGTAATCCGGGTAATCGAAAGGTCTATTAACTCTAAACAGTATACTTTAGGAGCCTTTCTGGACATTGAAGGCGCTTTTAACAATGTTAGCTCTGAAGCCATTAAAAATTCTCTGATAGAGCATCAAGTAGATGCGGGAATTGTATACTGGACTATGTCCATGTTGCAGTCTCGGGTGATACAGGCGAATTTGGGCAATTGTAATATCACTAAATCAGTCAACAGAGGTACCCCCCAGGGAGGGGTTCTCTCACCACTCCTGTGGTTGGTTGTTATGGATGATATGTTAAAATCTCTCTAAAAATCCGGTATTAAAGCAGTTGCGTATGCCGACGACGTTGTGATCCTAGTATCAGGTCTGTTTCCGTCCGTCCTTAGTGAAATCATGGGCAGGGCGCTGAGAACACTAAGCTCATGGGCCGCTAGGTGCGGCTTATCAGTGAACCCAGTGAAAACAGAATTACTACTATTCACCACTAAAACCAAGATACCTCAATTCAACTTACCAGTTCTAAACGGACAAGCACTTACTCTCTCCACTGAAGCCAAGTATCTCGGTGTTCTTCTTGATACAAAGCTAAATTGGAAAAATAATATTATACTGCGAGTTAAAAAAGCCTGCATTGCTTTTTATACATGCAATAAAATGTTTGGCAAACGTTGGGGTCTCCAGCCAAAGATGGTACTCTGGATGTACAGGGCTGTAGTTCGACCGATTCTAACCTACGGAGCTCACGTTTGGTGGCCAGCGCTTATTAAAAATTATAATATAGTAAAATTAGGAAGAGTGCAACGATCCGCATGCATTGGCATAACTGGGGCTCTGAGATCCAGTCCCTCAGATGCGCTAAATGTACTTGTGCATCTTCTTCCCATTGATCTTCACATTAAATTTGTAGCCGCGTGCACTGCAGCAAGACTCAATGAAGTAGGGTCTTGGCGAGCTAGGACATACGGCCACAGCAGAATTTTAGGTACACTACCTAAAGAGGTAGTACCTGTAACGACTGACTACATTTCACCGAAAATAGTTCTTAACAAGAACTTTTTACACAGATTTCCATCCAGAGAAGAATGGTCATCTAATAGTGTAATCGACAAATTCGGCGTTGCCATTTTTACGGATGGCTCCAAGATGTGTTGTGGAGTTGGCGCAGGTGTTTTCTGTAAACACCTTGGTATCTCTAGATCTCTTAGACTTCCTGATGAGGCCAGTGTGTTTCAAGCTGAATTGATAGCTATCTTAGAAGCTTGTAGCATTATTAGTAGCAAACTAACTCGTAAAAAGAACATAGCCATATTCTCTGACAGTCAGGCAGCTATTAAAGCATTGTCCTCTAATGTTATAACATCAAAATTAGTTCTTCAAGGCAGGAATGAACTAGATCTTCTCGGTTACAGGCATAGAATAAGCCTAATCTGGGTTCCAGGACATAGGAGCATAGTAGGAAATGAAGTGGCCGACGACCTGGCCAGGAAAGGCTCTGCATCGGCGCTGGATCTGGCTGTTCCGGTTCCGGTACCTATAGGCAAGGTTAAATCTGAAATCTGCAATTTCTTTCTCAATAAAGCCAAGTCTGTATGGAAAAACACCGCAGGATGCGTTGTATCCAAAAAAACTTGGCCGAACTACAATCTTTCACGATCCCTTGAACTCATTAACTTGAGGCGTCGAGACATCGCGCGGATCACATACATCTTCACTGGACACTGGCCTATTGGTGAACATGCCCGCAGATTGGGAATTCCCTATAATGTCCACTGTCGTAGCTGCAAAAACACCAGTGAACCAGAGACACTGAGTCACTTCATCTGCGATTGTCCGGCTTTAGCAAGAGTCAGACTTCGTACACTCCACTCCGCCTTTCCAACCTCATTAGAAGTCTTATCTGACTACCCACTAATGAACATTTTAAAATTCCTCAACAATTCAGGATGGCTCCAGCATTGATCCCTCCCCGCCCCTTCAGGAGATCGTGGTAACAAAACGGCATTAATTATGCTACTTGTACTGGTGGAGTTCCACTAGTTTTCTCGCCACTTATACTACTACTAGTATATCTCTAGTACTTTTACGACTAGTTCAATTTTCACTAGAACAGGACTGGTGCATAACTAGAACATTTTGTTACTGGTACGCGTTTCCCTGCAGGGTAATTAACATTAGAATATGATACGTCGATAGATTGTGTAGGCAGATGTCCTGTTAGCAAAGGGCCTCTATACTCAAGATATTGTCTATAGGTGGTCTTTAACTAATAACACTACCCGACAGTCAAAATGATCTGGGTTAACCAAAACTCATTTCCTATGTAAAATGGGGCGCTGATTTCGAAAATCATATCACAAAAATTCTGTCACACCGTTTAGGAGATATCGCCCATTTCATGTTTTTGTTGAATTTCGAAAATGTGGTGTCACGTAACTGCATATATAACTCGTTAGAGTTGGTCGATTTTAATGAGTGATTGTTTTTAAATTGTCTTTCATCATTGGAAATAACATTTTTTTGTCCGACCAACATCTTAGACGAATTAACTAAATTAAACGAAATTTAAAATTTTTTTTATTTTCTTCAAAAAAAATGGAATTATATAATTAATTAATTTACAAAAATGCTATATTTTTGGCTATGATTAGGAATTTTATATCAAATTATTCAGATCAGAACTTTTTTGAAATTTGTCGGGTAGTGTAATCCTAGTGCCATTTTTTTTTTAACAAAACATATAAAACAAACAAAAAATCAGTAAAATTCAGAAGTTCAGGTCAGGTAAGTAAACTTTATTTCTTATTTATTTTGATTGATAAAAACATTTAAGTTTTATAAAAATGGACGACATTATTAAGGAACAAAACGCTATAGGTTAAGATATAGAGGTCATTTACCATGATGTAAGCAAGGCAGCAGATACTGTAAGCCAGATCAGTAAAGATCAACTTCTCACTTGGAGGAAAAGATCGAGCGAGCTGTTTTCGCGCTTTAAAGAAATCGAAAAACTTAAAATCGAAAATCTTTCAGGTGATGTTAAAAAGCACGAATATTTAAAAAAAAAACGTTACATTAATGTACAGAAAAAATTTTGAGATATGGCATTCTTTAATATATTTTGTGTGGGGAAATTTAGGTGCAGCATAAGCTGATGGACTCTTCGATGGTCGAAAGTAATCCAAATGAAGAACATTCCTGTTTAGTTCGAAAATTCAAATATGTGCATCTAGTATTTCGAACCAATGCTTATGAGGATTAGTTAGTATAAGTCTGGCTCAAAGTATGTTTTTGAGTTGTATTAAGATTTTCGATGAAAACAATCTCACCCGTTGTTTTTATGATTTAAAGGATGATTTTAACAAAATTCCAAAATTTGAAAAAGAAAATAATGCGAAAATGCATGAAGGAAGTCGTTTTCTTCAGATATACAAAATGGAATTCATTTAATGAATTGTTTTCCAAATTGATTCATTAAAAAAATATTTCAAATACACAAAAAATTTATATTTTAAAATGAAAATTAAAAAGAACTTCTGCGTCTACAATTACAAAGTCGCCGTCGACAGACGCCCATTCTCCGGTAGCTTGGAAGTTAATTAATGATAAATATATTTACTAATAAACATGCAGTTACGTCTGTATATTTAATAGATACATCGGGTGTGGTTGAAACTTCAAGTAGTGTAAAGAGGTTTAATGACATAACTCAGAAGAGCTACCAAGCACTCCAAGCAACTTATTTATCAGCGGAAGATCTGTTGCAAGCCTTTGTTAGTTTCATATTGGCAAGAAAAATGGAGGACAATATTGAAGTATGAAGCTTCATTGAAAGATTCAAAGGAGACTCCAAAAGTTAGTTCCATTTTTAATTTGGTAAAGCAAGAATTATTTACCTAACAGGCTAGTCAAAAGCTATGCCGAAGCTCGTATACCCTCCGCCATTTCAATGAAACCAAAAAGTGTGCTTCTTATAGTACATAGGTGCTTCATATCTCTATTATAAGTGGGCGTTGTTCTTATCGGATCACGCAACATTTGGTTAGTAGTTCTGTGTTCCTACCAAAGTGCTAAATACCGAATTTGAACTAATTACTTACACTGTAACTATTTTTAAAAATTTTTTTCCGCATGGAAAGGGAGGTGGGCGCGGTTCTTATTACTACTAAAGTGCTTAATATCGAATTTGAACTGGATATCTGCACTGGAACTATTTTAATTAATTTGTTTTCCTTTTGTAAAGGGGTGGTTTGTATGGGAGGGTTAGAAGTTTTGATCCGATCTTACCCATCTTAAAACTTAGCCTTCGCTTGGAATAAATAAAAATAAAAGCTTACATATAAAATTTCAGCTCGATAGCTCTTAAGCTACGGCTTTTATCGCTGGGACAGACGGACCGACATCGTTAAATCGACGCAGAATCCGACGCTGATCATTTATATAAATACTTTGTCATACCTACCACGCCCTCTTCTGGGCTTTACAAATGGAAGAACAAACTCAATATACCATTCGGTACGTGCACTTGCACGTGCTTGGAGCCCTTTGTGATTCCATGCGGTATATGAGTTATACCGCTAACTGAACCATCCTGTACTGTTTATAAGCTGAAGAATATTAATTATATTCGATTATATTCTACTAGGTCTACGCTTCTACAGAAGTCATTTGAGAAGATACCTAGTCTTCTTGCATGATTACCTACGATACCATGTCCTGCTAGAACGTCTATTATGGTGCTAATTTGAGACCATACGGAGTGATTATATCGATTGAGCGTTTTTGATTCAGTTTTAGCCATATCATACGCGAGATGTTGCAAGTACTACTCCCCACCCATCTGGAGTTAGTTTCCCCGATAGAGATTTCCCTGGTAAGAAGTTTACATGTTGATAGAGGAATACCATATTCCTTGTTGATGGGTAGAATTTCTTTTGTTGTATCTTCTCTAGTGAGTTCATCAGCTTTACAGTTCTCTGGAATGTCCCTATGTCCGGGAACCCAGCATAGTTTGATTTATAGCTGCTCCGCAATCTCATTGCGAGATTTGCAAAAGCTGAGGACAGTTTTTGATGAATTTGAACTGATTCCAGGGCTCTCAGAGCAGCTTGACTGTCTAATAGAATAAGGATGTCGATACCTGATATCCTGTTCTCCAGAAGCCAAGAAGTTGCCTAGTGGATAGCGGCTTTTTCAGCTTGAAACACACTGCAAAGTTAAGATAGCCTAAATAAAATATTGAGTTTTAGGCTTTCGGAGTAGACTCCACCCCCTACTTGTGAGGGTGTGATTTTCCTCATGACTTTTATTTTTTTAAAATATTTTCTTTATTAAGAATTAATTTTAATTTATATTAAAATTATTTCGTTTGTTAAAACAATTCTTTAAAATTTAGTGCTTTATTTATATAAAAGCACCATAAGTGAAATGTATATCTTTAGAGTCACACTGTTGATTATGGTACATATGGTATGCAAATTTCGATACACCTTGCAACCATAACCAGAGCATATCCGGCATATTGAAAGAAATTCCTTCTTTTTGGCTGGATCGTGAAGTGGTGAAGTCGTGCTTTCTAAAATCGGTTGTGATCAGAAATATTACAAATAATATTTTAGTCTGATATTTATAAATTAATCAGAAAATTCCGATTGTAATCGTTGGCGAAAAGCTTTTTGATTAATTCGGAGGAATTGTAGTTAACATATTTTCATATTGGATCACCAAAAGCCCTCGTGCAGCGCTCCACTAATAAAAATTGGTGAATTGAAAATCTCAATTACGGATCATCATCATTTAGAAATCCATCAAACTTCATCAACTGGCGCTCCGCTTCCCAATTGCGGTGCTGCTTGATTGGCCGCAACATCAATTCGCGTCCAAACAATTCACCGATTCACAAACCAGTAGTTCGACTTTTTAATTTCTACGTTGGATCATCGTCGTTCCAACTGCTCAACACCCAACCCGGCGTGCACCGCTGCAAAATACAAGTTTCCTGCATGGCATCGCTTAAACCATTATCATTTCATCAAAATCAACTCAGCGTGCCACCTCCCGAGGTTTCACCCAGCTACAAATCCAGAGGAGGCGGTAGACCGCACCACTCTTCAGAGAAAATACCGATTTCATCGTAAAGTTTAAAATAATGTCGCTAATAACCATCTGAATATTCAAAATTCACTAATAATGATATTTAAATGTTGCATTAGTTTAAAAAGAGAAATGCTCATGTTTCATCATTTATTCTCAATTAACAAAATTCATATGTTCAATCACCAAATTACAACTAAGTTTATATGAGTCTTTTTTTTTGTATACCTTTAATCATACTTAATTTAGTATCATTCAAAATTCATAAAACCAACTAAATTTTAAGTAAAATCATGTTAAATTTAAAATAAATCAAATTTTAATTAATCAATTTTAAATCTTATTAATTCATATATAACATTGACGTACACCGCCACTGGCAATAAACAAAAACAAAAAGTATCTTTGCGAATTTAAATGAAATTAATATAAAAAAAAAAATTTACAAAGAAAAAGTTCCGCTAGTTTATAATTTAAGAGTATTTAATACAATATTTAGGAAATTTTGAGAGAATTTCAATAGCACAAACTAACATTAACATTAACATTATTTAAAACCGACGATCCTCACTACAGTTCTTCAGGCGCCTGACGACGACGTAGGAGAAAACGAAAAAAAATGTAAGTGGAACTTTGTTGTTATCTTAGTGTAGCTGTTGTACTCTTGTTACGCTCTCAAAAATTCAGAGATTACAGTGTGATGACAAACTGACGCTCTTTGTTAAAAATTCGAATTAATGGACACAAATTAGTTGTTCTTTGCTTGTCACTAGAATTCTCTTCGCAGTTTGACATCACACTTCAATGAATGCACATCATTTTATTCATTTAAAATTATGATCCTTTTTGGCTTTACTTTATTGTGAAAATATTTTTTTTATTTGTTTCAATAATCTGATAAATGAATGATAAAAAAATTTATTAACTAATACGTATTTATATCACCAAATTTTGAAATTTAATTTAATGGGAAATTATATAAATTTATATTGTAATTTTTGAAAAATGAATTCATTCAAATATAAATATATTTAATTTTAAAATGAATTACTAAGTCTGTTTTATTAAACGCAATAGGTGAAGCAATGGTTTAGGGATTAACGTGGGTTAATAAGTACTATTTTTTTTATTAACAGGTAGGGCGGGTATAGACTAAGAAGAGCTACCAACATCTAGCTTCTTCAGGGTCAACGTGGTCACATCACAAGTTTTATTTTTGGTCACCTTAGTCAACAGTTTCCTTTTTCGTGGTTGTGGGTTTTCAAATTCGTTCTTCTTTTTCCGGTCAGTCTGAAAACCTGGACTGATTGTCTGCATACAAAATTTTAATTTTTGTAATGTTCTCGCGTTCTGCTTTAGCAGCAAAACCCCACCCTATTTCCCTGAGCAAGGTCGGCAGACAGGTATGCAGCAACAGCTGCGAGAGCAGATAGCCAAAAGCATTCAATGCGTTGGCAGAGTTTCGTTACATACTCTTTCAAGAAGTTTTGTGTATATGTGGTACGCAGAGCACCACTTATACATAATGCCGCAGATCGTTGAACTCTTGAGAGTATTTTTGAGTTTGTGATTTTTTTCAGTGATGGCTACCAGACAGATACACCGTAAGTCATAAAAGGTCTTATCACGGCCGTATATAGCCAGTGGGTTATTTTAGGCTGCCATCCCCATTTCTTACCAATTGCCTTTTTACCGCTCTTCGGTATGCGGTTTCCAGTTTAGTTTCCTATCTAGAATAATTCCTAAATACTTAGCTCTATCAGAGAATGTGTCGTATCTTTTGTATTGAGGATAATCTCGATTGTAGCTTAAAGTATAAATTAATACACGCGTTCTTTACTTCGTTACATTTTATTCAGCATGAAAAATAGAAATGATCATTAACAGTTATATAAATGTTAGGGATGACAAAACAGTGATGAATTTAATGGTATTGATTTAATAATTCAATACAAATTAACATTAATGTCATAACAGTTCTCCCCTGCATATTGAAAAGGTATTTAAAGTTATTTAAAAAGTTATCTTAGTTACATATATAATCATGTAGATGTTGTGGCATTCGTCGTAGTCTACCAGAATTTCGATTTGGAACTTCGTCTCTTTCAGTTGCTTCTGGTGCTTCGACGTCATCCGTGACGGCTTGATGTGGTTCTGGTGTGGTAATTGGAATCTGTACCAAATCAGCCATGTCAAAGCTTAGTCTGCCCTCCTCTGGTGTAGACTCAACGAAAGTCTGCTCTTATTGTTGAGGTATTGAGACCTCTCGTTGTTGTACAACCGTCAATCCGTCAATTGATTTTTGTGGCGCTTTAATACGAACCCATTGTAGAGCTTAACTGTGTAATGAGTTGACCCAGTTTCTTGATTATTGTACCAAGTCGCCATTGTAATTTGTTATTTCCATAATAGCGCGCTTGTACACGTTCTCCCACGCTTAGTTGTCGCGCCGAATGTTGCGGAACTGTTGTTTCTTTAAACCTGGTCGTCTTTAAAGCATCAAAGACTATTTGAATTTGCCGGTTCAGATATAGTTCTGCTGGTGTGTTCCCGTAGTTAAGAGGTGAAGCTCGGTACCGAAAAAGTATTTCTCGAACTTTCTTATGTATTGGTGATGGTTCATTGATCATGGCTTGAAGTCTCTTCTTTAATGTATGGACGTTTCTTTCTGCCAATCCGTTAGTTGCTGGGTGTCCTGGTGCAATGAACTTCTGCACAATACCTGCTTGTTTGCTAAAAGTAGAAAACTCGTCACTGGTAAAAATAGTTGCATTGTCGGAAACCATAACATCTGGATTTCCGTGGCGTGCAAATATTCTCCGAATCAGTTTGATGGTTGAACGTGATGTTGGTGCTGATGAACAAGTTTCTATCTCTGACCATTTTGATTTTGCATTGATCACAACAAGAAAATTATGTCCCTGAAATGGACCTGCGTAAACGATGTGTATTCTCTGCCAATTATTATCCGGTTCATCCCATGGATGTAAAGGCGCTTTTGCTGGGCTACTCTTAGTACTAACGCGCTCTGAGCAATATCTTTATCAATAGATTTCCAGTATACATATCGTCTGACCAGCTGTATCATTTTTGTTATACCAATGTACGTACGATGTAGTTCGAGAAGAATTGATTCCTGTAGGGATGTTGGAATTACTACACGTTATCCTCGAAACATAATGTTATCATCGATTGTAAATTAATAATTGGTTTAGTTATTAATGCGCAAATCCTGGATTATTTTGGAAAGAATTGGATCTTTTCGTGTTTCTTCTTGAATTGAATTAAAATTCAAAATTTTTCATGAAATACGAAGTATTGTTTCTTCGCATAGTTTATGTACCTCTTCATTGATACCGTTGTCGACACATTGCGTTGAATCAACCGGCGCTCTTGATAAACAATCCTTTTTTGTACATAACTTTGTAATTGAATCCAGCTAAGAACGCTGCATAGCGTGCTAATGTCATGCCTGGAAGTTTTGCGTGTTGATGAAAAATTCTTACTAGAGGTTGATTGTCGGTGATAAGTACAAATGGTCGTGCGAAAAAGTGCTGGTGAAAATGGTCAACGGCGAATACGATGGCTAAAGCCTCTCTATCTAGTTGAGAGTAGTTTTGTTCCGCCTGTGTTAGTGATTGCGACAATGTGTGATAGTATTCCTGCGATTCCTGTTGGGCTAGCATCGCATGCAAGTTGCACTGTCATCAGAACTCGATCACTTGCCATTTCTCGTTTCAATTTAACAAACGCTGCTTCACATTGTTGATTCTATGTAAATTTGTTATTTTTCTTTAAAAGTTGACGCAATGATGCTGTTATTGTTGAAGCGTTTGGCACAAATCTAGAGTAGTATGTGACCATACCCAAAAATCGCCTTAGGTCGTCAACCGATGTTGGTTTCGGCACGTCGACAATAGCAACGACTTTAGTTGTTGATTTTAATATTTTAATAAATTCCAGCGTGTGCCCTAAAAATTCGATCCGCTGTTCAAAAAGTGAACATTTCCGTCGATTGAGGTTCATGTCGAATTTCACTAATTGATTAAAACAATTGATTAAATTCTGCTTGTACTCATCCTTTGTAAGATAATCGATTCATTCGATAAGTTCCTCGATGTGTAGATATGGTTTGAATGATGCTCGAAACTTCGTCTACTGGAACATGTAGATAAGCTTTGTAAAGATCAAGCCTGCAAACAATATCGAGAATTACGCAAACTGTTGAAAATGTCTTCAATTTTTCGAATTGGGTAGTGTGACCCCATGAGACGTTCATTAACTCCAATTTTGTAGTCTACGCATAGTCGCACTCCACCATCGGCTTTTAGAATAATCACCAACGGTGATCTCCAGTCGCTAGATTTTACTTTTATTATGACTCCCGATGTTTCAAGTGCATCCAGTTCTCTCTCAACTTTATCGATAAGTGAATAAGGAATATTGCGTCCTCGGTGAAAAACTGGTGTTGCTTTCTCTCTGACCTTGTAGTTCGGAATGCATCCAATTTTTTCTATAAAAATTTCTGGATACTCCGCGACGATATCATATATCTCGTTTGCGCTCTTGACTAATTAATTTGTTGAGTCACCTGAATTCCGTTGATCAATTTCTTTTAAATCAATATTCAGTCGTCGTATCCATTCTCGACTCAGTAGTGCTGAATACTTTTCTGGAACAATATATATTTCGCCGACTAAAGAAGTTTGACCCTGATTTTTCCATCTGTAATGAAAACGTTATGTGTATACGAACGAAATGCTATGTCCACTGGAAGCAACGACATGTTAAATTTTAGTTTTCTAAATTGATCTCTGGGCAAAAACGTGTAGCCGGAGCCAGAATCAATCTCGACCTTCACAGCCTTTCCTTCGATGTTTACGTTCCCATGGTACCGTCGAACAGCAGTGGTTTGATTTTGGTAAACCTCGATTATCCGGGGGGTGATTTATTAATTCTTCGTCGACGGCTTTATTTTATTTATTTATTTTGAATCAAAATAAATCCTTATACTAAAGATTACAAATTTTATGTTTAAAAGTATAAGTTATAATATTAAATTACATAGTAAAAACATTGAAAAAAATTGATATGACTTAATTAAAACTATTAAAAATAAATAAATTCGAATAAGAAAGAAAGAAAATTTAAAGTTGTTGTTAAATATAAAAATTAATTAGTTAAAAGAAAGACAATTATTTTGAGAGATAAATCTTAAATCTTTCGCTTAAATTGCACTGCGTTGCTGATTAGTTGAAGATGGGCGTGTAATGAATTCCAAAGATGTATTGAAAATATCTAAAATTGTCTTTCGGATGACAAATAAAAAAGACGAATTTGCGCGTGTAGAACGAGAAAATCTTTTGTATAAATACTTAGGCTCTTTGGTAAATATTACTTTGTGTAATTGCACTATTGTTTTAAATATTAATAAATAATCAGTGTACTTAAGCAAACTTTGATAATGTGCTCTGTGCTCAGAACATTTAAATTTGAATTTTTGAGTGCGACATTCTTTGGATGTTTGGTTGTCTCTACCAAAACAAAGGCACAAACCGCTTATACCCAATTGCTCGAAATCGATTTTTGATTTTTTCTTTGATGAATGTTGATTTTTATTTGTGCGATTTTGATCGTTCTTGCGCACGTTACGCGACACTTTGTTAATGTTTTAGTGGTACAATTGGTGTTCTATTGGCAAGCTCGGTTGAATCAAGTTTCTTGCCCCAATCGAGCAATAACTTAGCACAATATGTTTGATGTTTTACATTTCGATGTAGTTGTCGAATCACTGCTTATAATTCCAAAAATTTTAATTTTTCGGGTCGAAAGATTCGAAATTGAGTGGAAGTGCAGTGTTTACCGCAGCGCTGTCAGAAAAAGAAGCCCCTTGGTTGCTTTGCCGCTGTCTGCCTTGCACAAGTGTTTCCAGCAGTGTTTGCTGAAAGTTCATAAATTTATTAAATTGTTCTGTATTCATTATGAAAATGTATGTTTGCGTTTGTGGCTGCCTATTGATAAATTTCACTATTTTTATTTTTGTTGGTTGATTTTGATCTCCTGTTCTTGATTTTGTTTATCTCGTCGCCAATCTGTCGTAACTTTTGTATTGAGTATAATCTCGATTGTAGCTTGAAGTATAAATTAATACACGCGTTCTTTACTTCGTTACATTTTATTCAGCATGAAAAATAGAAATAATCATTAACAGTTATATGAATGTTAGGGATGACAAAACAGTGATGCATTTAATGGTATTGATTTAATAATTCAATACAATTTACATTAATGTCATAACAACATGCTAGACGGGTACCTTTAAGTTTTGGAGGGTCCAAGTTTAGTATTCGATGTTAATTAGTAAAAAGTACTAGCTCGGTCTTCTGAGGGTTTACATTTAATCCACATCCTGTGGCCCAGTTAGAAAGAATATTAAGATAATTCTGCATTGAGTCTCTAATTATGGAAATATATTTAGCAGAGATGGTTATATCAACATCATCAGCATAAGCGATCACTCTGAATCCCGCCCTCTCCAGGTTTACTAGAATTGTGTTTACCGCTAGGTTCCATAAAAGAGGAGAGAGGACTCCACCGTCGTGCGCTAATAATTATACCCGTAAGCATTTGAGTTATTAATGCTTTCAAAGCTAAATTCACTCCGAGATCAGCCAATGCATTGGTAATGGCATAAGGTTCAATCTTGTTAAAGTCACCTTCTATATCAAGAAAAGCAACCATGGCAATTTCCCTTAATTGTAAAGATATTTCTATTATATAAACTAAGGAGTGGAGTGCAGTATCCACAGATTTACCCTCTAAGTAGGCGGTTAGATGAGGAGTCAATATTATTGCAAAATACAAGCTTGGTGTGAATTGTGAGTGGACCAGCCGTTATAATAATCAAATCGGTTTTATGCGGTGTTGTGTTGTTCTCAGAGGAAAGCTTGGTTAAACAATTGATAATGTTTTGGAAGGACCACAAAAGGCATTTTTAAATAGAGAAGAAAAGGAATGTGAAGAAATAACAAAAAACAAATAAGAAAAAATAAGATGGAAAGTTTTAAGTTTAAGTTTAAAAATAATAAAAAAAAGAGCTGGGCAAAGCAAAAAAAAAAACGAAGATGGAGAAGAATGCGGAAATTAAAGATCAGTATTTTGATTTCATGAAAAAATATATTGATTCAAACAATATTTAGGTAGTGAAAAATTTGGATAATATAAAAAAAGTTATTATTTACCGCATCGCTATGTACTACGTCCAGAAAGTACGACGGTAAAATTAAGGATCGTTTTCGATGCGTCGAGCAAAACATTGTCAAATTTGTCATCAAATACCATTTTAAATACAGGTCCAATGTCATGTTGTCAAGTGGTGAGAAGTCAACAGAAATTCCGGAAATAAATAATGTTAAGGTGGTTTCTTTGGCTGTGGAACAATTTTGCTTTTTTGAACAATGTGGTTGCAAAAATCTTAGAAATTATTGATAAAATTCGGAAAAAAGTATTAAAGTCTAAAATATAATAAAATAAGGCAGTTTGCTGTTCAAAGCTAGAATTAAATTTATTTCAGGCTCTAGGGATTTTTTATACAAAATATTTTGCTATTGCTTTCTTATTCTAACATTTGTATATAATATCTTAAAATCAAATTTACTTATTCTGTCTTTTAATATTTCATATATTCAAATTTGCAATTTGTGGTTTTGAGTGACTAATTGGTTATGTCACTCAATGCACTCGATAAAGTAGCATATGTAACTAAATAAATAAAGTAAATAAAGCATAAGCTACGATAGGTATACTACACTAGTAAAATTATATTAGATGCATGCAAGCATTAGATGTATAAAGCAGCATCGATTTAAACATTATTTCTTATAATAAAAATGATTTCACATCATTTGATTCAATAACAAGTAAGAAATTATATTACAAATGTAACACATTGTTAAATATTACAATCAATATAGGATGGTTAATGGTGATATTAAAAAAAATCATGAACCACCATAATTTTATAAATCATGAACAACCCCAATTATATTACTCTACTTGTTTACTATCGTTTGTGAAATAACTTATTAAAGCTTTAAGGGCTTGTATAATAAAAAAAAATTTAAATCATGGACCACCCTAATCGTTTTCAAAATTTAATAAGTTGTTTCTAAGAATAATATAAAATTGTCTATAAAGTTTCAAAACATATCTCCTATGGTTCTTGAGATATCGAGTTAACAAGAAATAAATATTTCTTGTAATAGTGGGCGGATTTAGTCAGTTCGTCAAGGACATAATATCAACCAGTGTACAATTTCAGCTCAATATCTTTAACGGTTCTCTCGCTATTGTGTTAAAAAAAAAGATGACAAACGGACAAATTTCATTTTGTTAATCTTTACAAAATATTAAATGTTAAAAAACAAGATATCAGATGACATACCGACATATAGACAAACGGACATATTATTATTATATATTTTAACAAGGTGACATCATTTTAAATTTATTAGTTTTTTAAATCGCCGCCTACGATTTTTGACAGTTAGACGACGCTGAAAATTTTCGATCGGCTTTGTTCTCTGCACCCTGTATGTTCAAACAAAGCGCGTGTTTGAAATATAAAGAACGACTAATATGAAACTTACATGTCCCACTCAGTCATGTATGTACTCTTATATTGTGTTTGGGGAAATGACATATATACATATTCTTTATCGAAATCAAAAACTGGGTTTGATCTAGGCATGCCCTTTCGATTAGGGTGTTAATTATTGAAGTCCTTATAACTATAATTGGTAATAGAGTTATATTTTGAAACGTGGTAAAATTTATAATTTTGTGAATAGAAAACATTTTAAAATGGTCGCAAAAGAAACATTTTAATTCGTGATTATTTAAATGTAAGTGGTATTGAATGTAAGTGCAAAACATATGGCAGTACATTCAATTATTATAAAATTGTATTGATATATTTTGTTAGGTGAGTGACTATTATCGTAGAATTAAATGATGTGAAATCATTTTTATTATAAGAAATTATGTATAAATCGATGCTGCTTTAAATTTCGTAAAGGCCGTTTATTTCGGCTGAAACAAATAAACGGCCGAAAATAACGATTATTTTGGCTGGAAAAAATAAACGGCTTAAAATAACAATTATTATGTCTGAATAAAATAAACGGCCAAAAATAACGATTATTTCAGTCGAAAAAATAAACGTTCGAAAATAACAATTAATGCGAGTGAAAAAAATAAAATGGCCAAAAATACTAATTATCAAGTGACGTTTAAGGTTTCGTTTGCCTGGTTTATAAATTATCTCAAAAATTTACTCTGAAGTTTTGTGTCTAAATCGTGCTAATCTGGACGTTTTGTCCTTTAAATTTGCTATTCCTATTAAAGGTTGATGATCGGTATATACCTCAAAATGTCGTCCCAAAAGATATGGTCTAACATTTTTTATAGCCCATACTATTGCCAAAAATTCTTTTTCAATAGTTGAATATCTCTTTTCAGCATCATTCAAAGCTCTACTTGCGAATGCAATTGGTCTATCTTCTTCCGCGACTCCCTGGGACAAAACCGCTCCTAACGCTTCGTTACTTGCGTCTGTCGTCAATAAAAAATTTTCATTAAAATCAGGATATATTAATATAGGCGGTGAAATTATCGCCTTTTTTAATTCTTCGAATGAATTTTGACAGCCTTTTGTCCATTTTCTTTTCTCAACAATTTGTTAATTGGTAAGGCCATCTTTGCCAATACGGGCACAAATTTACGGTAGTAATTAACCAGTCCCAAAAAAGCTTGTACTTGTTTACGAGACCTTGGTGGTGGAATATTTTTCACACTTTCCACCTTGGCAGGATCAGGAAGCGCTCCTTCTGCCGAACATTTATGTCCTAAATAAACTATCTCTCTACGCAGAAAATTGCATTTTTCTGTGTTTAGTTTCAAATTATTTTTCCGTAAGGCTTCGAGGACCTTACACAACCTCATGGAGTGCTCTTCCAAATTACGCCCATAAATGACTATGTCATCGAGGTATACGAAACATTCTATCCCCTGTAACCCTGTAAGAATGTGATTCATGATTCTTTGAAAAGTGGCTGTTAACCAAATGGCATTCTATTAAACTCGAAATGCCCAAGCCCTGTACTAAAGGCTGTTTTCTCTTTGTCGCCCTCATCCATCATCACCTGGTGGTAACCACTCGCTAAATCTAGCGTAGAAAAATACCGGCTATGTCCCAATTGCTCTAGAATTTCCTCTATTCTAGAATGGGAAAAACTTGCTTAATTGTTGCTTCATTAAGTTTTCTGTAGTCGATGACTAACCTACATTTTTTCTGACCATCTTTACCACTTTAAATACTCGGTGAGATTATACCATTATGTAACAATTTCTGTACTTGTTTGTTAATCTCTCCCCTGTGCATTTGTGGCAATCTGTATTGTTTTTGATTAATTGGTGCCTGATCTTGTTTAGTATAGATGCAATGTTTTAACACATTTGTACTCGTCATCTTCGAAATGAAAGACATCATTATACGCCATACAAATATTTTCCCTCGCATTTTTTTCTTCAACATTTAGGCTTGAATCCAAATTTAATTTACTTAACAATGCAATTATCCGATCACTTGTTTTAAGTTCATGAATGCTCATGATATTGTTATCTTCCGCTTCTTTATACTTATTGAAATCGGTAAATACTGACTCAAAATCATTACTCCATTCAACGTCGTTCTCTGATGCATTTAACAGTGGAGCGTAAACTACACATTTTTTATTGTTAACTAAAGTTTCGGCTAAATAAACACTTGGTGATAATTCTTGTTTATGAATCACCAAAGGTGAAATTTTCGTTCTTACTTTCATCGGAAATCAAATCAGAACAATCTGATTGACAAATCTGAATGGAGCCGGATGTGGTAACCTGTCCTCCAAAAGCTCCGCTCAAATCTTTTATATCATCTTCATCCTTGTCAATAAAATCATTTATAGCATTTGCTTTCACTAAGCTAGTGTCAGCGCCAGAATCGACGAGTACTGTGAGTTTTTCCTTTTTCGCTTCTTTGCAAGGTAACTCTACATAAACGTCTTTTGTTGACGAATGAAAACTTTCACTTGCATTACTATACAATTTTTGTTTCACTGCTGGCGTTAACCTGCCAGTCAAAAAATTTAAAAACATATTGAAAATATTATTCAAACAAATATTTAATTTGTTTACTTATCTCTGTACCCTGGTTCTCCTGAGACAGATATAATTCATCTTTCGTCTGCTCAATTAATTTTTTACTTTTCATCAATTTATTAACATTTTTCGTAACATCAGTTTTCAAAGTTGCCTTGACCGGACCTTGCTCGTTTTTACATTTATTATCTGTTCAGACTCACTAAAATGTCTGATGAGTGACCACAATTTGTCAACAAATCTCACAATTTCTTCTTGTTCTTTTTGTAAATCTGCTTTTGCTTGTAAATATTCAGATTTTAAAGCTTCCATTAATTAATTTGATCACTCATAGATTTAAGAGTTATTTAAAAAATTTCTATTTATTCAATAAGAGATAATTTCAATTTATATAAAGCCTTTTTATTTTACAAAACAATTTTCCAACAGAAACAAGAAAATAAAGTCAAATTGTAAATGTTGCAATATGCGTTAACCAACAAACAATTTTAATTAAAAAGAAAATCAGAAGCTCTCAAAAAAAAAATACGAAAATACTGACACGACTAAACTCACAACAAGGAATATTAAAAAAAAAAAATAAAAATTCACACAAAAAAATAAAAAACAATAATATTAATACTATAATAATATTTTCTCACAAATGGAATATTTCTTTCTATCAAGAATCTCTTACCACTGATGGGGGAAAATCACTTGATAAAAATAACTGTTTCTTTAATATTAATAAATTGTTTCTTACCACTGGTGGGGGAAAACAATTTAATATTTTAAAGATTAACAGTTGTTATTACTTGAATCCCAAAATTCCCGCAAAAAAAAAAGTTATAGTTATTTTAACTCCTAATTTGCCTTGATAAAATTTTTGTTTTGTTAGTAGAATGACCTACGTAGGTGAGCAGGCGTTAAACGCCACCAGTCGCTCGGTTTTTTTTTATTAATTACGAACACACAAACGTACTCACCAGTAATTTTTTATCCATTTTATCCATTTGTTTCTGCCACTGACCGTGTCTAGTGGTTGGAAACTTCTTCGTGGTTCGAAAACCGGCTGCGCCAATGTTGTAAAGTTGAAACGTTGCTTTACCTTCTGTGGGGGAAGAGGATGTGGTGTCCTCTTAACTTTGTTCTTCTGGAAGACCTTGCTGAGTTTGTGTGGGCACTGACGAGTTTTTTCCAAACTTTTTAAAAACACGCGAACTTAAAACACCTTTTTAATTTTAATTACTTTACTTTTATTAATTAAAGGAAAATAGTCAAATTGAGCTTACTCGGTCACACGATCTTACTCTTAACACGAACTACTAAAGACTGCAATTCCTATCCAAACCAAAATCTAAAGAAACCTACTTATCTTTGGCAACGCCCAGCGGTTACGTTTTACTCTTCGTAACCCGCTCCTAACCTAGGCCAATAAAAACCAAAAACCTTGACCGAGAATCGATCGCGGCTTCTGCATTGGTTGACCTAATTCTTTATATTTACTTATGCATATTCAGCTGATTGTATTCATAAGTCGGTTACGATTTATTTGTTTACAAAAAATTGCTAATTCCGCATTGCTTGCAATTTTTTGAGTTCATCGTATTCGACAATAATCACTATCCGCTTCATGCGAATAAGCCAATATACAACATAATCTTTAATCTAGCAGAGAACCTTGAACCGATCTCCACTCTAATAATCTTCTATTTAGCAGAGAACCTTAAACCGATCTCCACTCTAATAATCTTCTTTCTAGCAGAGAACCTTAAACCGATCTCCAATCTAATAACGCGGCTCAACTGAAAGATTAATACTGAAGAACAATGCACTCTAGCCACCGAAGAAGCGAATGCTGATAAAAAATATAGGTTACTCTTTACTTGTACTTCTCTGGGTAAATGTCCGGAAGATGGTTGAACATGTCCTTTCACGTTGACTGCTTACCATCGAATGAATTCAGAGCTTACTATGGGCGTGCTTACTTCTGTGGTTCTTGGTGGTTAACTAATAAAGCCGATGATGCGCACACGTCCGTACGCGGTGACTGCCGAAGACCAACTGACTGAGTATCTTCAGTTGTGGCTATTGGTAGCCAACAAGAAGAAGCGATGATGCGCACACGTCCGTACGCGATGACTGTCGAAGACCAACTGACTGAGTGTCTTCAGTTGTGGCTATTGGTATCCAACAAGAAGAAGCGATGATGCGCACACGTCCGTACGCGATGACTGTCGAAGACCAACTGAACTGAGGTTTTGACGTTTGCTACTCAGTTAGTTTTAACATTGTTCAGTCAGATTAAGTTATTTAAGAATTTGTTACTACAAAAATATGTCTTAATTTTTGTATCGTCACAACGGTTTTTCCTTCATTTAACCTTAAATCTGATACTGTCTCAAGAGTTTGGAATATATTCGTTAAGAAATCATTTAGTTCCTTCCATTTAGGAAGCTCAATTTTTTTTTAAATACTTTGCTCCCATAAGGCAAGCATAGCTTCTGGTAGGCGAGTACAACATAAATAGACAAAAATTGCATCCCAATTTGAGACATCAATCTTGAAGAGCTCCAATGACGAAATACAATTATTTATGTCACGCTGCATTTTTTTCAAAGCGCTACCAGACTCGGAGGAAACTTTGGGAAGGGTAAAAAGAATTTACAAGAATTCTTTTATTCTCATAACGATCGGAAAAGTTTTGCCAAGCTTGTGCAAGTCCATCATTTGTGAGAGGCGACATCCTTACTATATCTTTCGCTTCACCTCTTGTCTTTTGGTTCAAATGGAATAATTTTTCGACTGGCATAAGTCTAATATTGAAAATGTAAATTGCCATAAACATATCACGGAAGGAAGGCCACGACGTGTAGTCACCGTAAAACACTTCCGTGTCACAAGAAGGCAAGCGAATATTGTGATGGTATGACATTGGGTAAGACATTGTCATACTATTTATGATTGGTATCGTTGGGACTTGTGCCGCGCCGATATTCTGTACCGGGCTTTGAGGGATATGGTTGAAAATTTGTAAATTTGGAATAGGATCTTGAATTGCGGTGTTTCGCAATGGAGTAGTTTGAAATGTGTTACATTGAGGGATGAGATTTGATTGAGACGGCGTTGCGATTGGTATAGCTACAGCAGTAGTTAAAACTGCATCATGGCTCACCGGTGAACCTCGAGCAGATGAACTATGCGTTGCAGCAACATAAGCATTATAATAATTGCGATATTTGTTTTTTAAATCGTCAATTGCATCAAAATTTTCACCACACGTCGCCTTCAATTTCCTTATGGCCAAACTATATGATGTTTTTAATTTAACCCACATTTCCTTGAGTTCCTCTCTTTAAACTTCAATAGAAAAAATACTGAAATCCCTTTGATCGCTTTCGTTAAAAGCAGCTTCAAATTCAAGAATAGCTTCAACTAGCAAATTAAAATCTTGGTCGACATTTTTTAAATAAATAATTCAATAAGATTGTAAAAATTTAAAAAAAAAATGGTAATAAATCCTTTTTTTTATTAATATTAAATAAAAAAATTAATTTTATTTGAACTTTCAAATCAATGAAAACTCAAAAAAATCTAATTGAAATTCAGCCTTTTAAATTAATGATACTTTAAACCCACTCTAATCCGAAAAATTATAATTAGGAAAATTTTTTTTTTTCAAATCTACTCTAAATTAATTTTGGAAGTTTTAACTGGTTATATTTAAAGCTAGTTCATTCTTGTACTAATTCTTGAAATTATCGTAAAAATAGGAAAACAAATATTTTTTCTACAAAACCATTCTAAAGGTATTTGAATGTTAAAAGAATTTACTAAAGGTCGGAAATCTAAAAACAAATTGACAAAAAAAATTGTATTTATATGCGCTATGAAAACACTCCTCTGGTGTATGAGAAAAAAATCGAATAAAATTATATTAATTCTTCGTGGAATCACCCCAATGGTGTCACGAAAGAAAATGAATCGAAAGAAACAAATTTTAACTTTTTATTATCCAAAACCACCCCAATGGTGTTTTAAAAAGAGAAAAAAAAGTTATTTTAAATTATAAAATGTTATTTATTAAAAACCACCCTAATGGTGTTCAAATATAAAATTTAAATCTTATAAAACTTATAAACAAAACTTATAAACAAATTTTATTTATATCAACCACCCTAATGACAATTGCTTATATTTACAAATTTGAACTCACAATATATTGTTGTATATTGGTTTATTCGCATGAAGCGGATTGTAATTATTGTCAAATACGATGAACTCAAAAAAATGCAAGCAATGCAGAAATAAAAATTTTTTGTAAACAAATAAATCGTAACCGAATTTTGATTACAATCAGGCCGAATATGAAGAAGTACCCTGCAGGGGAAAATACTAGTTCTGAACTAGCGAAAAACTAGTTCCTTTTTCACCACCACTGGTACGCGGTGTATCTCTTTCCCATGGAAACAACTGGCGAATTTAACATTGCGATGTCCTACGCGGTGGCAATTAGCCCGCTCTGCATCCCTTTTTCTCTAGTTATGAACTAGAGAAAATTTAACTAGATTCGAACTAGAACGTTAGTGGACCATAAGTAACTAGTTCAAAATTGGCACAAAAACCACTAGTTGGTAACTAGACATAAAGTCTCTAGTTCAAAATTGGTATAAAAATCATTAGTTTGTAACTTTAGTTTAAAATTTGCAAAAAATCCCTGGTTAATAAATTGAACAATAATTACTGCAGAATGATTTAAAATAGTTTTATTGAAATATATATCATTATTTAAACATAAACATTTTAAATTCGTACATTATTCAAAAACAATTTTAATTCCGTTTGAACTTAATTACTAATTTGGCAATTACAAGTGTAGTTAAAAAAAAATACGGATATATACATACTTATATGCTAGATACTTCTTCGAAAATAACATAATTAGAAGAGTCATATTTTTGTGTAAGTAACATTTTTCTTTTTTGTAAATCTGCAAATCTTTCGGTTGTTAATGCAAATTATATTCATTGAAAAAAGAAACAGATCAATATTATGTAACTACCCAAAAGTGTTTGTTTTTCCCGTGTTCAAAGCAAGTAACATGTAAGTTAAGATCACTCCCAATGGGAGGATCAAAAAAATTAAAGTTGGTGCCAGCCACTTGGCCCTTTTCCTTATGTCTGTAAATGAAACAAGTTAACTGCATTCAAGTAACGCCAAAATTGAAGTGGCAGTATAACTTAAGCTAACTTAAAATGTAACCTTAATTTATTACATTATAATATTCCTAACTGCTGCCTTAGCGATCCCACGGTGACGATTTGCTGCAGCATGGAAATGTTGGCTTAGTGAAACTGCGGTAGCGATGACCAGCAACTGGGCCAGACGCGTGTGCATATCATATTGCACCACGCATATAGTGTTTACTTGTATTTCCTCAAAAGATTTGCGGGATGCTCTTAATAAACTTTTTGAAGATCAATTTGCTGCAGCCGCACAAGGCGGTCCATTATTTTCTTCTAGCACTTTTTCTCTGGCGAAAATTGACGAATCACTTCCTCATTTATTTTGCTGACAAGTTCACTCGTTATATTTGCTATATAAAGTTCCGTTTTTTATTTTATTTAGCCTCTTTGCTATTAATTTTTATATTTTAAATATATTTCACAACAATCACAAAACTTTCACTGTTTACAAGTTAACATTTTTTGTTTCTCGATAAATTATATTTTATCGATAATTGCACATCACTAAAAAATCATATGGCGATACAAGGATTATCAAAACATTTACGCCGAAATTAACTTATAGACAAGCAAACTGGGAACCGATTTAGTTACAGCCACTTGTTCGTTTTTTTTTTCTTAATAGTGACTTTAGTGTATTTTAGAAAAAAAAAAGAATTTTTCAAAATTATTTATTTAATTCAATTCAAATACATACAATTTTTTTCTTAATTACACTAAAGTCACTAAAAACTAAAAAAAAATAATAATAAGACGCTGTGACGCGAGTTTTGACAAGCGAACTAGGAGTTGAGTTCGATTGTCAAATTTTTTTTTGATAAAATCATTCAAAAAGTATTTTATTTAATATTAGCACAATTTGGTTCCTCTTTTACTAGTATAGTACTTATACGACTAGTTAAATTTTCACTAGAATAGGACTGGTGCAGAACTAGAACATTTTGTTACTAGAACGCGGTTTCCCTGCAGGGTAAATATAAAGAATTAGGTCAACCAATGCAGAAGCCGCGATCGATTCTCGGTCAAGCTTTTGGTTTTTATCGGCCTAGGTTAGGAGCGGGTTACAAAGAGTAAAACATAACCGCAGGGCTTTGCCAAAGATAGGTATGTTTCTTTAGATTTTGGTTTGATAGGAATTTTAGTCTATTAAGTTCGTTTGCGTAGTAAAGTTTAATGTTCAATTTCAAATATGAATAAAAGTAAAGATTTAAAATATAAAAGGTGTAATTAAATTTGTAATTCGCGTGTGAAAAGTTTCTCACCTTGGACCCTTGAAGTAGCAGGATCTCCCCGACGATATAAAGTATCAACATTCGGGTGTCCCCTCAAGTTCCAACATTGACGCAGCCGGTTATCGAACCACAAAACTCAAAAGGAAGAAAAAAGGAACCACAGAACTCAAAAGGAAGAAAAAAGCAACCAATGGAAATGAAAAAAAAAAAATTTGGTGAGTACTTTTATGTTCAGGCGTTTAACGCCTGCTCACCTACGTAGGAAATTTTACTAATTTAAATGAAATTTATTAAGGCAAATTAGGAGTTAAAATAAATATAACTAATTTTCTGCGGGATTTTGGGTTGAAAATTTAAATAACTGTCAATATTTTATAGGTTTGTTTGAATTTTTATTTCGCAACAAGAAAGAAAATTTGTACAAATCTTTGATATTGTAAAACTTTATATATAAAATTTTTTTCCCCCACCAGTAGTAAGAAACAATTTATTTATATTAAAGTGACAGTTATTTTTCGATCGAGTGATTTTCCCCCACCAGTGGTAAGAGATCCTTGATAGAAAGAAATATTTGTTTTCCGATTTATATTCCATATGCGGAAAAATATTAATATCGAATTAATTTTTTTTTTTAACTTTTTGAGTATAGTTGACAGTATTTACTTACTTTTTTTTATTTTATATTGCTAGTTTATGTTTTTGTTTTAATTAAAATTGTTTGTTGGTTAACGCATATTGCAACATTTACAATTTGACTTTATTTTCTTGTTTCTGTTGGAAAATTGTTTTGTAAAATAAAAAGGCTTTATATAAATTGAAATTATCTCTTATTGAATAAATAGAAATTTTTTAAATAACTCTTAAATCTATGAGTGATCAAATTAATTAATGGAAGCTTTAAAATCTGAATATTTACAAGCAAAAGCAGATTTACAAAAAGAACAAGAAGAAATTGTGAGATTTGTTGACAAATTGTGGTCACTCATCAGACATTTTAGTGAGTCTGAACAGATAATAAATGTAAAAACGAGCAAAGTCCGGTCAAGGCAACTTTGAAAACTGATGTTACGAAAAATGTTAATAAATTGATGAAAAGTAAAAAATTAATTGAGCAGACGAAAGATGAATTATATCTGTCTCAGGAGAACCAGGGTACAGAGATAAGTAAACAAATGAAATATTTGTTTGAATAATATTT
This sequence comes from Suillia variegata, assembly GCA_949127995.1. NCBI lineage: Eukaryota > Metazoa > Arthropoda > Insecta > Diptera > Heleomyzidae > Suillia > Suillia variegata. Next base: position 24,440,951 of record OX421843.1, read on the forward strand.
TCAATATGTTTTTAAATTTTTTGACTGGCAGGTTAACGCCAGCAGTGAAACAAAAATTGTATAGTAATGCAAGTGAAAGTTTTCATTCGTCAACAAAAGACGTTTATGTAGAGTTACCTTGCAAAGAAGCGAAAAAGGAAAAACTCACAGTACTCGTCGATTCTGGCGCTGACACTAGTTTAGTGAAAGCAAATGCTATAAATGATTTTATTGACAAGGATGAAGATGATATAAAAGATTTGAGCGGAGCTTTTGGAGGACAGGTTACCACATCCGGCTCCATTCAGATTTGTCAATCAGATTGTTCTGATTTGATTTCCGATGAAAGTAAGAACGAAAATTTCACCTTTGGTGATTCATAAACAAGAATTATCACCAAGTGTTTATTTAGCCGAATACTTTAGTTAACAATAAAAAATGTGTAGTTTACGCTCCACTGTTAAATGCATCAGAGAACGACGTTGAATGGAGTAATGATTTTGAGTCAGTATTTACCGATTTCAATAAGTATAAAGAAGCGGAAGATAACAATATCATGAGCATTCATGAACTTAAAACAAGTGATCGGATAATTGCATTGTTAAGTAAATTAAATTTGGATTCAAGCCTAAATGTTGAAGAAAAAAATGCGAGGGAAAATATTTGTATGGCGTATAATGATGTCTTTCATTTCGAAGATGACGAGTACAAATGTGTTAAAACATTGCATCTATACTAAACAAGATCAGGCACCAATTAATCAAAAACAATACAGATTGCCACAAATGCACAGGGGAGAGATTAACAAACAAGTACAGAAATTGTTACATAATGGTATAATCTCACCGAGTATTTAAAGTGGTAAAGATGGTCAGAAAAAATGTAGGTTAGTCATCGACTACAGAAAACTTAATGAAGCAACAATTAAGCAAGTTTTTCCCATTCTAGAATAGAGGAAATTCTAGAGCAATTGGGACATAGCCGGTATTTTTCTACGCTAGATTTAGCGAGTGGTTACCACCAGGTGATGATGGATGAGGGCGACAAAGAGAAAACAGCCTTTAGTACAGGGCTTGGGCATTTCGAGTTTAATAGAATGCCATTTGGTTAACAGCCACTTTTCAAAGAATCATGAATCACATTCTTACAGGGTTACAGGGGATAGAATGTTTCGTATACCTCGATGACATAGTCATTTATGGGCGTAATTTGGAAGAGCACTCCATGAGGTTGTGTAAAGTCCTCGAAGCCTTACGGAAAAATAATTTGAAACTAAACACAGAAAAATGCAATTTTCTGCGTAGAGAGGTAGTTTATTTAGGACATAAATGTTCGGCAGAAGGAGCGCTTCCTGATCCTGCCAAGATGGAAAGTGTGAAAAATATTCCACCACCAAGGTTTCGTAAACAAGTACAAGCTTTTTTGGGACTGGTTAATTACTACCGTAAATTTGTGCCCGTATTGGCAAAGATGGCCTTACCAATTAATAAATTGTTGAGAAAAGAAAATGGACAAAAGGCTGTCAAAATTCGTTCGAAGAATTAAAAAAGGCGATAATTTCACCGCCTATATTAATATATCCTGATTTTAATGAACAATTTTTATTGACGACAGACGCAAGTAACGAAGCGTTAGGGGCGGTTTTGTCCCAGGGAGTCGTGGAAGAAGATAGACCAATTGCATTCGCAAGTAGAGCTTTGAATGATGCTGAAAATAGTATGGGCTACAAAAAATTTTAGACCATATCTTTTGGGACGACATTTTGAGGTATATACCGATCATCAACCTTTAAGAGGAATAGCAAATTTAAAGGACCAAACGTCCAGATTAGCACGATTTAGACATAAACTGTCAGAGTTTAATTTTGAGATAATTTATAAACCAGGCAAACGAATCCTTAATGCCGACGCATTAAGTAGAATAGTTAGAGAAAGTGATGATAATAATAAAATAGCCGCCGTAGAGACGAGGCTTCAAAAAAGAGATAGATTAGAAAAAGAGAATGAACAACCGGTAGAAATTGACAATACGACAGAGAAAATAAAACGGTGCTTGACACAAGCACAGTAGAGTTGAAAATAGTAAAATTTTAGCCGAAAATATAAAAATTTTAACCGGTCAAAAACAAATTGAGACAATATTAAAAGACTATCACAATTTAACTTTAGGAGGTCATCAAGGTGCATTGAGAACTTTTTTGAGAATACGAGAAAAATTCCGTTGGAAAGGAATGCAAAGACAAAAAACCGAATTTGTTCGGAGTTGTTCAAAATGTCAGTTAAACAAGAGTTCAAAACTGACAAAAATGCCTATGGTAGTAACCGATACACCGCAACGTCCTTTTGAGAAGTTGTACATGGACATGGTAGGGCCCCTACCGGAAACAACTTCAGGCAATAAAAATATTTTGACTTTTCAAGATGACTTCTCAAAATATATGGCATGTATTGCCATACCTGACGCGGAAGCAAGTACGGTTGCCAAAGCTTTTTACGACGAGATAGTTACACGCCATGGCATTCCTAAAATGTTGATTACCGACAACGGTACCAATTTCATTTCGGAATTATTCTCTAACGTATGTACGTTAGGAATAAAAAAGCTTCACATTACCCCGTATCATCCGCAGGCTAATGGCTCATTGGAAAGGAGTCATCGACCTTTAGCGGAATATTTAAGAAGTTTTGTTAATGAAGACGGATCCAATTGGGATCAGTGGTTGTCAGCGGCTATGCATGTCCACACCACATACATCAACAAAACAATCACCTTTTCGTACACTATATGGATTTGATATAGAAATACCAAGTAATTTGAAACGAAAAAAGGATCCTGTATATAATACAGAAGACCCCGCAAAATTGCTTAAATATCAAATTCAAAGGGCATATCAATTGGTGAGACAAAACCAAGAAAAGGCGAAAATTGCATCAAAAGTGCAATATGACAAAACGATAAACGAAGTAATTTTTAAAGAAGGAGATAGGGTTGTTATGAGAAACAACACCTGGAAAAACAAATTTTCTCCAATTTGGACAGGCCCATATGATGTAGTGTCGATAAAGGGACCTGTCACGACGGTGATAAAAATTAAGTCGAAACTTAAAAAAATTCACAACAATCTATTAAAACTATATCATGAATCAACTGATGGTCAGAAAAACCAAACGTACGTGATTAATAAATAGGAAAAATTATGAAGTATTGTCGATAAAGGGACGGTGATTAAAATTGATTCAAAATTTAAAATTATGAGATGTTTAAAAACAATATGAAAACAAATTGTTTAAAAACATTCATGTAACTTTGGTTTAAGCCAATATTTATAACAAAAATACAGAGAAAAAATATACAAAAAAAGGTGAAAAAAAATTATAAGAAAAATATATGAAATAAAAATAAAGAAAAGAGAAAAAATAAACAAAAATATATTTAATAAAGAAAAAAATTAAAAAAAGAGAAAGAAAATAATTTAAAAGAAAAAAAGATTTAAAAAAAACAAATACAAATTAATAAAAAAAAAAAAGAACAATAGTTTTAAAAAAAGAGAGAAGAAAAAACGTTAGATTAAAAAAAAAAATATTAAAAGATATAAAATATTAAAAATATTTGTAGATAAGTTTTTTGATGATAAATAAATTTGAAAAAATTTCAAGTCTTAACATTAATTATAAAATGTTTGTAAATTTCGTCGATGAGAAATTTAAAGAGAATGCAATTACAATGGCCACACATATATACATAAAAAAAAGAAGAGGGGGAAGGGTTAGGAACGTAAAGACGTTAGGTTAATAACGCTAGTTTTTTTTTTGAAATTTTAGGCTTTGTGTGAGCATTGAAGTTGCATAAAAGTTTTGCATAAGCAGAATTTTAAAATGTTTGGGATTTGTAGAAGTGTTTATTGTGAGAATAGTGAGATAATTTTTAAATGCAAGTAGTTTTCAGAGTAAAAGTTTAACCATTTTTATTTTCATTCGATTTCGTGAAATTCGTAAAAGTAAGTCAGATAATGGTTTAGGTAATTTTTTTTTTGATTTATATTGATTTATATTTTGTTTGTATACTATAATTTATATCGTATGTTATACTATATATGTATGTCCAGAAAACTTTATTTTGACTTATTTAGTATTTTTGAGTAAAAAGTAGAAGCATTAAGTATATTGGCATGATTCGTCCGGTTCCCAGCTTGTGAATCGACGTTGGACGACTACGGAGGAAAACTTCAAATGAGAACCAAGACGACTACCCAAGCACGAGAAAACAACTGTACGACATTGAATACAAAGTAAACAACACTGCGAAGATAATACGAAATAAACATCATCACATACTCATTCCACTGATGTCACTTAACTACTAATGATCGTTTGTCGAATGAACTATATTGCCACCCAATTCGAATTTTCACGCATAAGATGAATCAGAGTGTTCTTACCAATACGCATGATAGCAGCAGAGTTTCCGCCCAGAAGTAACACACGTACCGTTAATATACGTATTTATGGGGCGTTTCATCGAGAATGTACGACTTCGGTATCTAAGTTACACTGATACCTACGTTTGTGTCGCCACAGTAAGAGTCCCCGGGCAGACACCAAAGCACTATGGTTGTCCACACTAGCCTTCATCAACCTGTGCAAAAGAACGATACTACGCTCGACGGTTGTTAACGTTAATCATCAACAACCAGTGCAAGAGCAAGATTTATTACTGATGTCTTCAAGAAGAAGATTTCCATCTGATCACAGTTTATCACCAATTTGAGAGGTAATGGTTCAGCATTGAGTCACAGTATTGACGGAAGAAAAACTATAGTTGCAGCATGGCAATGAGTTAATCCACTGGCATTAACAATAAGCAGTGCCAGGCGGGTTAGTGCCATATTTATTAACGGTTGCGAAAGATGATATCGCTCAAGAATACTTGTTCCGAGATGATCACCGATATTATCACCATCACCAGAGAAGAGAAGAAAAACCCCGATGATTGCCAATTTTAAATAAATATTATTACTATAATTGTACGAAAGAGAAAGATTTTAAGAGTAAAGTTAATATTTAATACATAATTTGTATTGTAACACATTTAAATTTTCATATTTTAATATTCATATTATCGTTTTGCAATGTAAATGTATTTTTGATTTTTAAGGTATTTAAATGCAACCTATCCAAACCACTAGTTGTAAAAAAAAAATCTAGAAAGAGACTAGTTGGAAATCATTTCATGTTTTCTTTTAGGGGGGTGAGGAATGTTGTATATTGGCTTATTCGCATGAAGCGGATTGTGATTATTGTCGAATACGATGAACTCAAAAAATTGCAAGCAATGCGGAATAATCAATTTTTTGTAAACAAATAAATCGTAACCGACTTATGAATACAATCAGCTGAATATGCATAAGTAAATATAAAGAATTAGGTCAACCAATGCAGAAGCCGCGATCGATTCTCGGTCAAGGTTTTTGGTTTTTATTGGTCTAGGTTAGGAGCGGGTTACGAAGAGTAAAACGTAACCGCTGGGCGTTGCCAAAGATAAGTAGGTTTCTTTAGATTTTGGTTTGGATAGGAATTGCAGTCTTTAGTAGTTCGTGTTAAGAGTAAGATTGTGTGACCGAGTAAGCTCAATTTGACTATTTTCCTTTAATTAATAAAAGTAAAGTAATTAAAATTAAAAAGGTGTTTTAAGTTCGCGTGTTTTTAAAAAGTTTGGAAAAAACTCGTCAGTGCCCACACAAACTCAGCAAGGTCTTCCAGAAGAACAAAGTTAAGAGGACACCACATCCTTTTTCCCCACAGAAGGTAAAGCAACGTTACAACAATTATTAGAGTGGAGATCGGTTTAAAGTTCTCTGCTGGTTAGAAGATTATTAGAGTGGAGATCGGTTTAAGGTTCTCTGCTATATTAAAGACTATTAGAGTGGAGATCGGTTTAAGGTTCTCCGCTGTTAACAAGATTATTAGAGTGGAGATCGGTTGAAGGTTCTCTGCTAGATTAAAGATTATTAGAGTGGAGATCGGTTTAAGGTTCTCTGCTGGATAGGAGATTACTCTAGGTTTCAATAAGCAAACCTGTATTTTGATATATTCCATAGATTCATTAGAGAACAATGCCTTGTTGTATTCCCAATATCAATGTTTGAAAGTCGTTTCGCACAAACACATCCGTGACACAACACGCACACAGTTATGTGCTTAGACACACACACGCAGATTTGAGACGAAACACATGCACAGTTCTGTGACCAAAAAGAGACACATAATACAAGGCAAGATCGAGATACTAAACCGTGAAAAAGAATAAGAGAAGCAGTTATCCAACGAGAGAAGACTACGTTATTAAACTACAATGTAGACATAAACATTTATATATATAAAACTTTTATTGTAAAATTATGTTAAGGTCCAATAAATGGATATAAAATCAGATCGTGTATATAAATTTTCTGTAATGATCCCCGGATACCCCGCTGAGTCTACCCCAGCCTTTGAATCATTACACCGTTGAGGAAAAACGGGTTTTTAGCAAACAAATAAAAGAAAACCCAACACAATGCAGTTAATGTTAATTGTAAGCTGTGTCCAAACCAACAACATCCCCTAAGAATATGTCGTGTTTTTCAAGATATGAACATTAATAACCGTTTAGCAACCGTAAGAAGACTTAATCTTTGTCTTAATTGTTTGGTCATTCTCATCTTGTGAGAGAATGTAAAAGAAATTTTAATTTTAACTGTTTGGTTTGTAAGAGACGTCATAACTCACTTCTTCATCGTGGGTATTCCGACACTTCTGCTTCTCCAGGCGAGGCAGGATCCTTACGGCAACAAAATTTACAAAATACAAGTTTGTCTTCACCAAATAACAATAATGTTCATACAGTTCAAGTAAATTCTGTCAATCCTCCTTATATTGACAATATTCATTCATGCTTTTCGGTCAGCGATGGTAAACATACATCATTTGGGTACAGTGTATACCGCCAGAGTACTTATTGACTCCGGTTCTGAATGTACTTTTGTATCAGAGAGACTTCAGAAAGTATTAAAGCTGTAAACGCTCAGGCATTCAAAGGATGTGTAGTTTCATATATATTAGCTTGATATATAGATAGTAGCTTGAGGATAAAGGCAAAGGGCCTGCTCATACCTCAGGTAACAGGACATCTACCTACACAATCTATCGACGAATCCTATATTTGAATGTTACCTGATCTGCAATTAGCTGACACAAATTTTTATAATAGTCAACAAGTTGATGTCTTGATAGGTGCGGATTTATATTATTAAAATAGTAAATGGATGGTATACGACGAAATGTTCTTGGATCATTGAAAGCACAGCAGACTGTATTCGGATGGATAATTACAGGTGCCCTGCCATTGGAACCGATATCAAAATTTTGAACAGTCGTCTCATGCTGCAACGACGAGAAGAGGTGCCAAAGAAGAGGAAAAAGAAACGCAATGTGAAGATTTGTACTTACAAAAAACCAAAAAGAATGCTGAAGGTCAACCTGCAGTAGAGGTGCCCTTTTACATTAATTTTTGAAAGTAAATGAATTTAGGTCATTGAGGATAGGAACAATTTAATCGAATTGAGGTTATTTTTGGCAAAATGCTAAATATTTAAAGAAAATCGATCGGTTATTAATGGAATATTTAGATTTAGGACGAATACATAGGGTATTAGCTCCAAAATACGCACCTCAACTAGGAAGTTTAGTGGTATTATTAAAAAAAAACTGATCATTTGTTGGTGGTGGTGTCTGAAGAAAATGTACCGTCAATTGACTGGCGTTTGAATAGAATGTTAAACGTTATTGAAGAGAGAGTAGCTGATATTAGAACTCGTCATATGCCGACGTGTTAAATTCTAAAATCATCAATCGTAAGTTCAAGTTATCTCTGGACCCTGGTATTTTCCGTCAGGGCTAGCTATAAATAAAAATGCTATTGAAGCCGGACCCTGGTCTAATACGGCAGATGATAAGTGGTCGCAATAGTTCTGCCTAAAACCCCACAGCGCCAAATAGATCGCGCGCTGAAGAAAAGGATAACAGCAGAGTCTTTAGATATCCGCGTGAAAAATAATTTCACAAATTGTGTTGGGGCAGACATCCATAAACGTATTCTGATGCAGGGGGTTGTGCCGAGCCCGACGGGTCAATTCATTGCGAAGAGCACAATATTCGGATGCATAATATCCAGAATATATCCGATATAGTCAAAGAATGTACATACTCAAAAAAGATATATACATATATCTACATGAAATAAATTATTTTGAATTCCATTGAAAATAATGAGTTAATTTTTTATTTTATTAATTTATTATTATTACAAGCCGCACTAGAGTTTTCTTCCAACTGATTATTATTATTATATAGAATAGTTTTAAGTTTAATTTTTTGCAGTGTTACTGCAAGGCGGGCGGCAATGTTTACGCCAAACGTCCAATTTTAAACTGTGTTTAATTTGAAATAATGTTTAAAGTCAAACGCAGATGGCGCGCGCATCACTAGGATCCGCGCCATATAATGTTAACCGTTTTCCGAGCCTTCGGCTAATATATGTTATGTCGGTCAATCGTTTTACGACAGCGACCGAGGTAAGCATTGTTTTCAATAAGCCATATTTTTTAATTCCGAATCCTAATTCTGTACTTTTATTAATATTTAATATCATTGCGAGATTGTATTGGATTATAATAACCCCCTTTTTCGTTGCCACAAAACAAAAGGAATTTTCTGCGCAACAGGGTTAGTTTTGGGAGTTTAGCATAAAGAAAATAAAGAAGGCGGGTGGTTTTAAATTCTAATTAATCCTATATTTATTCTGGCGCACAACAGATAAGCACCGGTATTTTGTATATCAATAAAAACAAGTAATAATAATAACAAAAAATACTTCGGAAAAGCCGTAAGTAAACAAAAACAAAACATGGAAATGCCAACTACTATAATTAAAGTAAAAACTAAATTTATAAAGGATGCCACAAGACGTTTGGCATAAACATTACCGTCCACCTTGCAGCATCACTGCAAACAAAAAATAAATATAAACTAATTGTACGTTCCATTTTCAGTATGTATAGTGCATAATAATTATATTCAAATATAATTCGAAAAAAATTCAATATTCATTCAAGTAGGGCGGGTCGAGGCGCGACGAGCGAGGTCGAGCTCCCGAATGTCTACTATTATCGATGGATGCACCGAGACGCGACGAGCTAGGTCGAGCTCCAGACTGCTGATGTTTCCGGTTTGCATCTGGGCGCGACGAGCGATGTCGAGCTCCAGAGCGTTTACTTTGGCCTCTAGGCGCGACGAGCGAGGTCGAGCTCCAGAGCCGTTTTGCCGCGAATTTTGAGCGCGTCGGTTCCTATGTCAGACTTTTAACAACTCGGAAGGACAATCAGTTTGACGATTGGTCGTGTTAATAACCCACGTTGCGTGCGAACATCGGCTACTCGAACACGTTTCTCTTCCCAAAATAAACATTAACAACATTACCAAATCGCCATTCGTTAGGTGATAAATTGTCTTCTCGAACTTAAATCAAATTACCTATTTCTAAATCTTTCTGAGGAAATTTTCATTCGTATATTTTCTGCTATTCATCTAGGTACTTAGATTTCCGTCTTTAACCAAAAAATTTGTTGTTATTGTGAAAGGAAATTAGTTCTGGGTATTGACTGGGCCAGTAATAATCCATCCAAATATGGTTTCTTGTGCGACCCTAAACATTTCGTTTAAAATATCACTTGTCCACTTTTATAAAAGTTTGCATCCGCAAGTTGAAGATCTTGCATCCTTTTAATACAAGACTCATCGATAGAATGAGTTGGCAGGTTGCCAGTCAGCTGAGGTATTATAAGACCTGTCGCTTGAATCTTTACACCCGAGTCTATAGGAGATCCTAGCATAAATTCACATGCCTTTTGAATACGCGCTGAAACAACTTTGTTTACAGCAGAAACTTGGGCATTAGTTCGTTGATATGGTAGTTTTAAAACATATTGTAATCTTTTAGAAAAAAAATGTGCATTCAGAACCAGGGTCGATAAGCGCTCTGGCTTTGTATTCGGTACCTAAATGACAAACTGTCACCATTGTGGTACCTAGCCTAAAAATCAAGCATATTTTTCTTGTTTAATGAAATACAGGATCGAATAACTAAACGTAGTAACTTGAGCAGTATGAATATGATTGTTTGTTGAATAATAAATAGATTTTGAAGAACTGGACTGATTATTGCTCGTTGGTGGCGAAGTTGTATTACTTCGGTGTAAAAGCGTATTATGACGTATTTTGCATTTTGAACAAGTAAATAGGCTAGTACAATCTTTCATTTGATGTGAATGCGAAAAACAATTCAAACACAAATGGTGTTTGCGTACAGTCGCTAATTTACCGTTAAAGCTTATGTCTAAAAATGTAGGAAATTTTCGAAGTGAATGTTGCTGAGAAGGAGACAGCTTACAATAAGCACTAACTGCTTTGTGAAGTTTATATTAAACGAAGGCTGGGATAAGCTTTTATTTCAACGGGCTTATTAGTTAGTTACCGTTGATATAAGTCCTGAAATAGTCTGAAGGGTTTAGAACCAACAAGTTAAAAAGTTATCTAATTATTTTCATTTCTGGTTACCGGATTTACTCGCTATACTCTGCTCCCATAAGGAAAGCGTAGTGTCTGGTAACCTAATTTTCACGTCAATATCAAATAATTCTAATGCAGAGATACAACCGTTTATGTCTCGTTGTAGTTTTTTTTTAACGAATCTCCTGATTCTAAATGAATTACGGGTAAATTTAACAAAGATTGTAGTTGATTATTAACAAGAATACGTTTGTGTTCATAACGATCTGCAAGATTATTCCACGCTTGTGCAAATCCGTCATTCGTTAGTGCCGATTTATTAACAATGTATTTCGCTTAACCTCTAGTTTTTTGTTTCAGGTGATATAGTTTTTTAACTGGCGTAAGACGTAAATTGGAGATATTAATAGCAGTGAATTAGTCACGAAACGAAAGCCACGTATTATAATCCCCATAGAAAATGTTCGTATTGAAAGGAGATAAATTTATATGATGTCCAATAGGTGGAGCTACTTCTACAATATATGAAGCACCGCGAATTTCTTTCGTTACTCCGTGATGAGAAGACGCCATCGTAGGATGCACAGTTAAATTATATGCATATTCGCCTATTTGTGACGCAGTAGCAATTTATGCATTATAACCACTACGAATTTGTCTTTAATCATACTAATTGCTTCGAGGTTAGTTGAAATATGTAGCTGATTTTACAATTGGCAAAGCCTTTTCGTATGCCGACTTAAGTTCAACCCATTTAGACATTAGTTCCTCTCTTTAAACTTCCACTAAGAAAAATGAATGTTCGTCTTAAGCAATTTCATTAAATTCTGCCTCGAATTCTAAAAGAGATTCGGCTAATATAACAAAATGATCTAATTCAAAAACGGATTGAAATACCAAGAAAGGAACAAATGACGAAGAATATCTGGATAAAATTAATATAAAATTTAAGAAATATTTTTGAAAATCACTAAATCAATTGTAGTATGTGATGTATAACGATCTGAAAATAATAAGAAATAAATAAAACGCACAATTTATTTTTTTAATACATACAAAATTTTTCATTAATTTCTTTTATAAATAAAATTAAACTATGAAAAATAAACAATAATAAAAATTTAATTATGTCTATATAGGCAGTTTAAACAAAAGATTACACTTATCAAAATCCTAAACCGCGAAATTTCTTGAATTCTAATACGTAGAATTCAAGAAAACAAATGATTTAGGCTCACCAGAAATCTGCTTTGGTTAATCCTCCTTATAATTGTTGTTGCTGCACCGACTTCACTGCTTGTAAGCGAAACCAAAAAAAAATATATATTTCGCTTTATTATTTAACTATTTTACACTTTATTCTTTTAAATATTGCACACTTTTTTATAAATATACACACGCGTAAGAATTTATAAGAATTTAATTAAAAAACGCACTGTAATTAAATTCTAAACACAAATACTATAATAATAAAATTAAATAAATTATGAAAAACGCGTACCGATCGCAAAAACGTAAACAAATGCTCGAAATCGAAATATAATAAAAAAAGTACTGGAGATCAATAAGAAGAAGCACTGCTTAGTAGCTTCTCTAGAGCGTGTGTTCGCTTTGTGTCCAGTGTGTAAACTGGCTGTAGTTAGAGCGTGTGTTCGTTTTGTGTTTAGTGTGTGCACAGCGAAAGACAGATGCTCTCGGTATTATATGTTTGTAGGTAAAGTGCAAAGAGATCAAATGATCGATTTACGAAAGAGAATAAACTTTTGTTTTTCTTTGAGCAAAGAAGAAATGTTAAACGAAAAAAAGGTTGATTTGGTAAAGGAGGGAAAAACGAAAAGAAGAGTTGTGTGTGTTTTTAACACAAGAAGTTCAACGACTTGTTTTTGTTGTTTTAAATGTAGGTTAATATGCAAAACAAAAAAAGAGCAACAAATGAACGTAGAAACCGCAGAGAAAATGCAAAGTACCTTTTCTGTTAAAGATGCGCTGGTAAACGTTTTTTATTGTTGTGGCAAATTATTGTCCAACGACGATTTTTGGGAGAAACAAGAAATGTCCAACGACGATTTTTGTTTAATTCCGAATAGGCAAATGTCTAACGACGATCTCCTCAAAAATTCACGTAAATGGTGTCTTTATTTTCTGTTGCTTCTAAATCCGGTTCGAAGGACCAAATACAAATCTTAAAAGCCTTATGCTTTAGAGAAATTCTTCCAAAATGTTAAGCGGGTTAGTTCCGGGAGTTTAGCATAAAGAAAATAAAGAAGGCGGTTGGTTTTAAATTCTAATTAATCATATATTTATTCTGGCGCACAAAAGATAAGCACCGGTATTCTGTATATCCATAAAAACAAGAAATAATAATAACAAAAAAACTTCGGAAAAGCCGTAAGTAAACAAAATCAAAACAAGGAAATGTCAACTACTTTTATTAAAGTAAAAACTAAATTTATAAAGGATGCCACAAGACGTTTGGCATAAACAGCCAGTATTGGAGTATCAGATAAGTTGATAGATGATGCTTGTTCTTTTCCTTCCAGTGAGAAAATTAATTGCAATAATGAAAGTTTCAAGAATGGAGAAAAAAGGGCCAGAAAATTCACCAATACCAAGTTACAACAACAATAACTACTGCAGTTATTCTCGTTCTGAACTGTCGCATTTCGTTTATCAATAATGAGCGAATGCATCTGTTTTTACATAACATATAACGACTTTTGTGTTAGTGTTAAACTACACTAAGGTTTAAAAAATGTAAAATTGAACCAATGTCGAAGCATGCTACGATCATATTCTGGCCTCAAACTCTTTCTATTCGTAACATTAGGAGAGGCGTCAATTGCGAAATTTAATTGTTCCTGAAGCAGAAAAGTTTACCTCGTGGCTGCGATAACAAGATTCGTATTCCACTGATCAATAAAGACCGGCTGCATGCGTATGCAGTATACTCGTATTCTATATTTCATGATGGTTATTTTATCTGCAGAAGGGTAACTACGAAAATATATTGTTGGACGTGAGGAAGACGGTGTATTTGGCCTGACCTGTGACAAATTCGAAAAATACAATACAAACGCATGACGAAGATGTTTCTTTGTCCAAAAACTAAATCAAGTTACAGAATACGAACAGGTGCAACCTGTACGCTACCAATCTGTCCTGATAGGGAATTTGTATTTATGCCAATGGCAACGTGTGAGCTGTTGATTAACAAACATAAGAAAGAACTGAAGTAGCAGATATTAAACTGTCGAAAGTAGTTAGTTTTATTAAGGCCACATGATGGTTTAAAGAGAATCCAGAGGAGGAGTAAGGTGAAGTTTAGTTCCGGTGGTATCACAATGGGCCTTCAACAGGCCTAGGTGTGTCTTTAGACAGCCACTCTACCTACCTACCTACCTACCTACCTACCTACCTACCTACCTACCTACCTTTACAACTCAACTGTTCCTCAACCGGACTTATGACTGTGTACTCAATATGACGGAGGTGAAACTATATGCAGAGGTAACATTTCTGGGAATTACTCTTGATCAGAAGTTACTCTGGAAAACACATGTTAGTAACATAACAAAGAAAGCTACAAGAGCACTTATGACCTGTATATCCATCGTTGGGAAAAGTTGGTGTTGTACACCAAACATACTACTATGGATGTATACGGTAATCGTACGATCAGTAATTGCATATGAAGCGGTCATCTGGTCAGATAGAAAAAAGCGGCAAACAGCTGTCAATGAGTTGAATAAACTTCAAAGATTAGCATGTATTTGCATAACTGAGAACGTGTCCAACGGCATCTTTAGAAGTCCTTTAAGAATTCTTCACATTTATATCCAGACGCAGGCGAAGAGGGCCATTTATAGAATGTTTGGAGGAGATCTTTGGTCTTAATCGGAAGAAGTTAGATATTCTTACGAAGCAATTTTCTGAAATCTCAATACCAAGAGAGAGCATGATAACGCAGTTTAGTTTCACTAAAAAGTTTATAACAAAACTAAGTAATGAAAACGATTGGGAAGGTATATCTGAAACCTACAATATAATCCAAAATATTATAACCTGGTATACAGACCCGTCTGACGAAGGAGCATGAGCGGGAGTATATGGGTCAAGGATAAAATACTTCGAGCTCATGGGTAAATGAACCAGTATCTTTCAGGCGGAAAAGTTTACGCCATAGACAGGTGTGTTTTCTTCAACTTCGAACGGAACTATCGGAATCAGAACATTGCAATTCTTACTGACAGTCAAGCGGTTATCAGGGCACTCGATTCCTATCAGGTAAATTCTAAACTGGTTAGCGAGTGTCTTGAAAAACTTGATACACTTGGCTTGCAGAACAAGGTCTGGATACTTTGAGTCCCAGGTCATGTAGGAATAGAATGTAATGAGAAGGCAGATGAGCTAGCAAAAAAAGGAGCAGAAACCCCATATGTACGACCCGAACTCTTTTGTGGAATAGGAAGAAGGTCTTTAACTATTATGTTAAAGCAAGAAGAAAAACAACTACGAACATTATACTGGCA
The DNA here is from genome assembly GCA_949127995.1 of Suillia variegata. Classification (NCBI taxonomy): domain Eukaryota; kingdom Metazoa; phylum Arthropoda; class Insecta; order Diptera; family Heleomyzidae; genus Suillia; species Suillia variegata. Next base: position 24,456,063 of record OX421843.1, read on the forward strand.
TAATCTACCAGGAATGAAACAATCTAAAACTCTTAGGAAAAGATTTAATGAATTTATCAAAAAATAATCTGAGAACTATAACAGGTATTTTAACAGGGCACTATAGGTTAAACTATCACCCGACAAAACTGAGAATATGCAACAATGTAGATTTGTAAGGAGGACAGTGAAACTCCAAAACACATTCTAGGACAGTGTCCTATGCTTATGAAAAGCCGGAATGTGTACCTGTGTGATTATCAAATACCAGACGGCATTCTTATAAACTTAGAAATAGGCTTTATACAAAAATTCTTAACGTTTGTGGGACTTATAGAAATACCATAACTATTTAAGGATTATAGGGCTCATAGGAAAACTTAACTATGATAACGCTATAATCCACGAAGGGGGCGCAATTGTTCTTTTAGGACGCGATCCACATCCCCAAACATAATATTAATAATTCTTTGTTAATTTTTCTTGTGCGTTTGATTCAATTTTAAGAAATGCTTTATTCTATAAATTGTCGACTATTGGTTTATCCCACAAAATGATTCAAGTGCGGCAGATGCTTTATACGAATACCTCAAGTTCGATTTGGGTTGAAAATGCGATATCTGAAGCTTTTTAGTAACACAGGGTGTTAAACAAGGATGTTTGTTGAGCCCAGAGTTCACAATTTCACGACCTATATCCATTGTTTGACTATGACTGTTCTGAATATTTTAATGACAGAAACTCTGCATTTTTTACAAGCCTAGTGTTAAAAGCAAGAGGTGGTTTGTTGAACGTTAACGCAAGAGCATTTAAGAAAGACACAACTGGTTTTTGTTCTCTATATAATCTAGATGAAGTTGACAATACTTATAATTTTCTTGGAGTATGTCCCGTTTTCAGCAGTATTAGATTTAATTGCTTTGGTGAAGTTATAATGTCTATTGAAGAGGTTTATTCCACACTTAACGGTCAAAACTACAAATCTTTGTACATATTTTTGTTAAATAGCTTAAAGTACAGAAAACTGCTACTAAGTGAATTTGAATAGCAAAGTTGTACTTTTGATGCATCTTTTTTAATTTTAATTTTTGTTGTTGTTTCTTTATTGTATTAATTTATTTTGTATATTTAATATTGTTAATTTTACACTTAAATTGAAAACCACTTTAAAAACCAATACGGCACACAAAATTTAATATTATTGTAAAATCAGATTTTTTATAAATCAAAATATTTTGTTACTTTTTATTTAACACTTAACTTTATTGTATTTTGTAAACAAAATTTCAATTACATTGTGTGAATTAATTAAATAATATCTATCTATCTATCTATCTATCTATCTATCTATCTATCTATCTATCTATCTATCTATCTATCTATCTATCTATCTATCTATCTATCTATATATCTATCTATATATCTATATATCTATCTATATATCTATCTATCTATCTATCTATCTATCTATCTATCTATCTATCTATCTATCTATCTATCTATCTATCTATCTATCTATCTATCTATCTATCTATCTATCTATCTATCTATCTATCTATCTATCTATCTATCTATCTATCTATCTATCTATCTATCTATCTATCTATCTATCTATCTATCTATCTATCTATCTATCTATCTATCTATCTATCTATCTATCCATCTATCTATCTATCTATCTATCTATCTATCTATCTATCTATCTATCTATCTATCTATCTATCTATCTATCTATCTATCTATCTATCTATCTATCTATCTATCTATCTATCTATCTATCTATCTATCTATCTATCTATCTATCTATCTATCTATCTATCTATCTATCCATCTATCTATCTATCTATCTATCTATCTATCTATCTATCTATCTATCTATCTATCTATCTATCTATCTATCTATCTATCTATCTATCTATCTATCTATCTATCTATCTATCTATCTATCTATCTATCTATCTATCTATCTATCTATCTATCTATCTATCTATCTATCTATCTATCTATCTATCTATCTATCTATCTATCTATCTATCTATCTATCTATCTATCTATCTATCTATCTATCTATCTATCTATCTATCTATCTATCTATCTATCTATCTATCTATCTATCTATCTATCTATCTATCTATCTATCTATCTATCTATCTATCTATCTATCTATCTAATACTTTTTGTGAAGTTATGCAAGGTTTATTAAATGAGGTTGACCTATGGTCTAAATCATAAGGTTTAGGGATAATTGCCAACTAAACAGAACTTATAATGTTCACCAGAAAACATAAGGTACCTGAAGTCATTTCACCGGCCTTGAATATATTTTACTTATTATTTAGTGAAAAAGCTCGCTATCTGGGTTTAACTTTAGATAGAAAGAATAATTAAATTAACTTTGGCATTATTTTAACATCCACCTCATTTGGGTACTCGATCACAAAGATATCGAAGGTAACTGTAAGTCGGATAAATTAGCAAAATGCTGTACTACTTTACTAATTATCATTGTAAAGACATTAATACAAATGCCACTAGCAAATTGAAAATTAATATAATATAGGACCATCATTGACACTGCAAACACATAATGGAAACAAACTAGTAACTGTCTATCAAGTGAAAACCAGTGGCAGATTTAAACTCAAATCGTATTAAAATACTTTCAAGATTAAACAGGCATGACACTAGGAGAACTATCAGGGTTCTTATAGGTCACTGCTTTATCGGTAAGCACGCTAAAAGAATAGGCGCGCCCTTTTATGATTACATCAGATGTTATCAAGATCCGGAAAAACATTTAAACACTCCTGTGCGAATACGTAGCACTGTACAGGAGGAGGGTCAATACATTCGATTACATTTCTCTTGGCAGCATTTCAGACATTGAAAGAATCTTGATTCTTGCTTGTGTGAGGTTCGAGGATCCCGTGTAGTAAGGTTATGTTTCCACTTGGTATCGCAAAGGGCTTTTTTAATGCTTAAGCATGACTTCGGTTAGCCAATTTAACCCTACCTAACATAACATAACCTAATTTAAAAACATACATTTCGATTATCATATATGGTCACAGGGACTGTAATACATTTAGAAAAAATATACTTTATATAATTTATACAAAAAACATTACACCAAATGATTTTGCCTTAAATATTATTTGAAAAAATTTACCATTTAATTTAAACAAATTAAATGGTTATGTATAGGTTCATTAAGTCTGAATAAACTGAAACAAAATTGAAGTATTGAAATAGTTAATTTATTTTATTAAATAAAATAATATATGTAAATATATATTTCTAAAACAAAACACTTAAAATAAGTTGATTTTCAAAAACATTTTGAAGTGAGCAAAAAATGTTTTCGATTCTTTATTTAGTTATTATTGATATAACACCCAGCAAAAGAGGAACACTGTCTACTTGTCTCTACATTAGCTCTTAAATCTTGTAGTAAGTGAGCTGGTATTTCTGTCGTTGGGTGTTATAATTTAGTAACATACTAATTTTTTAAACTTAACCTAATGTAAAATATCTGCTTATTATAATTAAAAAAAAAAAACAAAAAAATTTTTAAGTATTCAATGACAATTTTTTCAATAATTTAGTTTTATAACTTTTACATCATTTTGTTATTTAGCGAAAGTATTTTTAATTATAAGACTGAAGTTTTTATATATAAGGAAAGTTTAACATTTATTCATTGCATTTTGTACGGAACATTTTTTTTTATTAAATATATTTTTAATAAAATAAGGATAATAATATTTTTGTTTCATAAAATCTTAATATAATAATTTATTCTACAAAAAACATAATGCTAATGGTATTAAGAACTTTATGCTTTATGATTCCATTTTTGAAATAAAATCATTTTTGCATTTTTGCAACCACAATTAAATTAATAATAATAAAAAAAAGAGATATTAACAAAATTAATTTCTTAATCCCTCTTTTTTTCTAATTAGCAACACACTTTTGAAGAAACAAAAAAAGCTATTTGTCTAATATATACTTCTATACTATTATATAATTGTTTGTTCATAACTTTATATATACATGGTAAACTTTTTAAGAAGTTTCAATAATGCTTTGATATCTTTACACGATACATGAATTTTGCTACATAAAGGCGTTAGATAACTCCCACGAAAGAATATATGTTTAAAAAAATAAGGTATTTTAGTACAAAAAAATATTTTTTGTAAAATATTGATAATATGTGTGCAAAAAGAATGAAATTGAACCCAACACAAAAAGTGGGCAGTATTCGACAACAGCCACGTCCACTTTATATATAAAGCTATCAGCCTTATTCCTAATATCCACTCCAGTTAAAAAATAATTTTATGAGAAAAAAATTATGTTATTCTAAACTCCTGGGGAATAGAAAAATAAGAGAGAAAGATTTTCGAATTCTGAAGTTAATTTTGAAGCTTCATTTTGACATTTCTATTGTTTTAAAATTTCAAATTGACTAAAAATTAAATTAGTATATTTTGGAAAATGTGTAATTTTGTATAATTTTTGTGTAAAAATTGTCGTGAAATGGCAGTAAAATTCTGTTTGTTTTTAATCCGTGATGACAATAATTTTATTCGGGAAAAGTTCCTATTTTTCGAAATTCGGAAGACATGAAAATAAATTCCCCTTGAATTTTAGAATCAAACTGAATATTTTATATAGAATACATGCTATTATCATATAATTTGACATACTGGTTTCGATAACAAATGTAGCACATTTAAGTTGATTAAGTTGTTTATTATTCCAGAAATTCCAGGCTTGTCTATTTTTTAATAAGTATTTACTGTCAAACTATCGTACATAAATAAGTATTTACATCATTTCATTAAGCCGCAATTGTAAATGGTGTTCGAGATAATTATTAAAGGATATCTGTATGTTAATATATTCACATTTACATTCTGATTTTCGCAATACAATATTATAATTAATATGTCATCAATAAGTAAATATTTATGAACAGAAATGGGTGTGATTATGTTTATAATTTGTTTATTAATTAAGTTATTAAAAAAAATTTTTTTAATAAAAATAAAAATATTTTCTGTTTTAAATTAAATTTATAGTTTGGACAGACAGCCAAATGGACGGACATCAATAAATCGATTCGAGTTCGACGAAATTCAATTACATATGTATGTTGTCATACCTACAATTGTTGTCAGATATTAAAAAAAAATTATTTCTGCGCAAAAAAATTATTTTTAACAAAAAAAATTATAACATCAAAAACGAATGGATTGTAGGGAAGAAAAGTTACCTTTATTGCAATATAGAAACAAACTAATTGAAAGTCTTCAACTTGTTAACACGTGGGCATCTGTTAACGGCTTATGCTTTAACCCAAAAAGTAGAATTTTATAATAATCGCAAAGTTAAAGCTTATTTGGTGTGACAAGTGTCTTACTTTAGACCATGTTTTTAAATTGTGCTATTAAGTCAGCTGTTCCGATTATAGATGCAAAGTGTATTTAACAAAGTGTGCCTGCTAGAGAGTACTCTTATAGTCAACAGCTAAATATCACTCAATTACAATTTCATCTATCTATATAAATAAAATTGAATGAATGTATCTTTCTATTTTTTATGTTTCTACCATATGCGCGTCTATACCATTCATCCAATGTCGATGAAATTTTGGGAAGTTTCTGTGTTTCTGTTCTTACGCCAAGGATAGTTCTCGACAAAAAACATTTGCCACGCCCACCTATTTCGCCCACAATTTATAAAACTAAGTAAAAATATTTGATTATTTTGCTTATATTGCTTCTAAAAATCTAAAAGTCGGGTTTGTATAGAAACTGTCGACAACTTCTCCAGAAATAAGCGTGGTTGGATCAATTTAACACCCATTAAAAAAAGGAAAATATACTATAACATTGTTAATATTGCTTCTAAAAATTAAAAATTTTGTATCTGAGTTTATATGGGTGTTGTCACCAAAAATGGGCGTGGTTGGATTAATTTAACATCCGCTTTAAAAAAAAAGTGGATAAATTTTACTCCTATCACTAATTCTCAGGATCTTGATGCGCTATAGAAAACAACAGGATGCACCGGGAAGAATAACAAGATATACAAAATCTGCCACACTCACATATTACGCCCATAATTTGTTTTATTAAGTGAAAATATACGATATACGTTTGCTACTAAATAATTTAATGTTGCTTCTGTGTATGGTTATTGTAGGCGCAGTTGGAACAATTTAACGCCCGCCGTCGTAACTCAGAATCGCAAAACGGGGAGTACCGGGAATTGGCATTGCAACATATGCCGGGCATTCGCTAGTCTATGTATATATATAAATGAATGTTTATTTCATAATATCTATATAATTTTCTTTCTTAGTACCCTTTTCGCGTCTAAACCGTTCATCTGATTAGAATGACATTTTTGGGAACTGTTATTCTTACGATTGGAAAGGTTTTCTGCAACGCCCATCTAACACGCCTAAAATTTTTTAAATCAAGTAAAAATTACGATTATATCGCTAATAGTTCTCCTAAAAATCTGAATTTTGGTATCTAAGTTTATATGGGTATTGTCGCCAACTTCACCAAAAATAAGCGTTGTTGGATTAATTAAACGCCCACTTTAAAAAATGGTTAATTCAATTTTGCGCCTACAGTTTGTTTAATAGCGTGAAAATATACGATGACATTGCTAATATTGCTCCTAAAAATTTAGATTTTGTTTCTGAGATTGTATGGTTACTCTAGTAAACTTAGACCGTCAGTGCGTGGTGAAGAATCACATCCTGCTAGAGGTAGCCCTGATCTTATTGAACACTGCGGATCTAGACTTAAAATTTTAATAAAATGTCAACAGTGTTTCCCTTAGAGAGTATAAATAGGGCCACCAATGTTAATAAGATGAGTCAAAAAAGAAATATCTCTGCACGGGGTAGCCACACTGGTGGCAATCTCCCCGTTGGTTTGCCAGCGGCTTAGACATTAGATGTGCAGGTCCAAAACTCAGTGCCCTGGAGGAGGCAAGTTACTTGTTTAGGAAATTTCTAGTGAGTCTTCCTCGCCTGAGCTATCAAGAGCACTAAATCTGCAAGACTGGCAAGGGATGTTGTGATGAGGGATAACCTCAGCACTGTCTCCCAAGCCAGAAATGCAGCTGAGGCAACCTTAACCGGGACATCTTCGCTAATGCTTTTATCCACTCCTATTCTAGAAGCTGACAAGAGGAACAGGTCGGACGACACATCCGATCTGATCAACCTGTCAGTGGATAGATAAATGTCTGCTCCGGTGAAAAAGAGCAAAGTGAAAAGGTGAAAGGCTGAAAAGTTGGTAACCCAAGTAGCCAGCTCCGGATTACTGATGAAAACAGCTACAAGACAAGAGATCGCAGGTGTTCACTCTAGGGTGAATACAGCGGTAGCTAATAATGTAGTTATGGGAGCCTCGGGAATAGGAACAGAAGACATTTGTTCTCTTAGAGCGACTGTCGGAGTTCCTAGGAATGAAGCTTTTATTCGCTTGAATGGCTGAACAAGATGGTGGCTGATTCATACAACTGGGATGGAGAACATATCAATTTAAAAAAAAGCGGGACCAGATAATAAATTAAAAAAATTTTCTCGTCTGGTTCTTGGTGTGGACTCTGACTCGTTCAAAGTAATTCGTTCTAAGTACGGAATGCACCTTTATCTTAATCTAGGTCGCGCACTTGTTACGCCCTTGGGTCCTGATGAGGGTAAGGTAGTGAGTAATGATAACTGCAGTATGACGTCTATTATTACTTTCTCGCAAATCAACTTGCAACATCGCAAATCGGCTACTGCTCTCCTATGCAGTAGTCATGCGAAGTTGTACACAAATCCCCATATAATTATATTTCAAGAACCATGGGTGTTTAAAAGACGCGTATGTGGCTTGGGTGGAATTAAGTGGAGGCCTATCCTCTTCTGTGAAGATGTGGAACGACCACGCTCGTGTATTATTATGCCGAAAACGGTCGACTGCATGATGTTGCGGCAATTTTGTTGTCAAGACTTGATTGGGGTAAAAACTAGGTATCGGTTTATGGAGGGAATGGTGGAAACCATTACAGTTTCCGCCTAAATTCCCTACGGCTCTATCATGTCTCCTCCTACAAAGGAGCTTTTGGCAGTTGTATGATATGCTGAATTCAATATATAAGGACTAATAGTGGGATGTGACGCCAACTCTCAGAACAACTTCAGGGGAAATAAGTCTACACAACTGGTAATTCAAAATGTTGGCACTAGCCCAACTTTTGTCACCAGTAGAAGACATGAGGTGATTGATCTAACACTATCAAATAACTTAGTGACTGATCACATCAAAAATTGGCGAGTTCTTGAAGGTGATTCTCTGTCGGGCCACCGCTATTTAGTTTCGCCTTGCGGCCACATTGGATTTTGGTACCCGCTGGACGAAACCCACGTAAAGCACACTGGTTACGATTTCAGAGTCTTACCGAAGAAAGAATTTCCGTCGTTTCAAAACTCCGGACAATAGCTTCTTACTTAGTTGGGCAGGTCTTATGTTATGAGATTGTGGAACGCCGAGCTTTCGAAAGGAAAATTACGTTTAACCGAAAAGTTTTAGACCGATAAGTTTGACTTCGTTCAAGCTTAAAAGTTTGGAACGCTTGGTTGAGAAGCATATTAGGTTGAATATTCTAGTTGAAACTCAGCTCAATCCCAGACAACAGTCAGCTCTCCACGACTGTGTTAACACAATATAAAGAGAGATATATTTTGGGAATTTTTGTCGACATTGAAGGAGCTTTTGACAAAGCCACTTTTGACAAGATGTACTCCTCATCTAGAAGAAATGCTGTTGAAGAAACTGTAGTTCGGTGGATTCAAGCCATGCTATCCAGAAGGTTGCTCTTGACGGGGGGAGAATATGATGACAGTTTTAAGGTTGATAGGGGATGCCCTCAAGGGGTGTACTCTGTCCTTTTCTTTAGTGCTTCGTTGTATACTCTCTTCTGACTGAATTTCAGGACTTTGGTGTTTACATCCAGACATATGCCGACGATGTGGACGTATCAATTTCGGGAAAATCCTTACAGACATTATGTATGAAAATGCAAAAAGTTTTGGATAAGATCAAAAAATGGTGCGATCTTTAGGATCTTTTTGTGAATCCTAAGAAAAGAACACTAGTGATTTTTAGTAGGAAACGCAAAACGGAAGGCATGCTACTCCTACAGACATTATGTATGAAAATGCAAAAAGTTTTGGATAAGATCAAAAAATGGTGCGATCTTTAGGATCTTTCTGTGAATCCTAAGATTTTTTTAGTAGGAAACGCAAAACGGAAGGCATGCTACTCCCTACGCTTATGAGAGTGACTCTGCAGTTGTCTTAAGAAGTTAAATATCTGGGAGTAATTCTGGATTTGCAAGCTAAACTGGAAGACTCACGTTGAACAGAAAGTCTCGCGAGTCCTAAAGATTTTCTGGCAGTGTAGACGAGCTTTCGGTAAGATTTCGGGTCTTAAACCAGCACTAGTATATTGGTTATACACAGTGCTTATAAGACCAATCATCACATATGCCTTAGTGGTATGGTGCAGACGAACTATGGTTAAATCTACAGTTACATCTCTGGCCAGTCTTCAGAGAAGTGTGTGCCTTGGTATCACTGGTGCAATGATTATAATATCGGGAAATGCTCTGAATGCCGTACTTAATTTGCTTCCCCTTGATCTTCAGATTAAGAAGGAGGCAATGAAAGCGACACACAGGCTCAGTACGAGTGAAGTCTGGCGTTGCGAAGTACATACTGGACACAGTCAGATATATCACCAGCTATCGGCAAGTGTCCACTTTTTCTGATGCCAGTGGACAATCGTGTGCCCAGTGTGTGTTTTGGAAGAAGATATGATGTTAGGTTCCCCGAACGAAATCTATCGTTAAGTCTAGAGATTGCACTCCAGGGTCTTCAACATGCCTTTTACACAGATGGATCAAAGACTTCGACTGGTCAACTGGTTCGAACATTCTAAAGCTATGGGATAAATGGCTACAGTCTTCCTTACGGAGGTATTTGCTATTTCGAACGTGGCGTGTTGGATAATTGAGAGAAGTTGGTGTGGGAGATGTATAGGCGTCTTTAGCGACAGTCAGGTTGCATTTACTACCCTATTGAAGCCTATCAGCTCCTCAAATTAATCAACGAGTGTAAAATTTAATTTAATAGTGTAGCTAAGCACAATAAACTACTATTTGTATGGGTTCCTGGACACTGTGATATTAACGTGGTAGGTAATGATTTGGCTGACTAAATGGTCAATGAAGGTCTACTATGTCACCATTGAACCAATAATTGGTATAAGTTCAGCGGATTTTATGCATTGAATTAACGACTACATGGACGCGATTCATACTAGAAGGTGGTCCGACCTAAACTCCTACAAAACAACCAAGTGTTTCGTGAAACAACCAAATAGGAAATTAGCAGACCTAAAAGTACTGATTGGTGTAATCACGGGATATAATACATGTGGTCAACATATGACCAACATGGGCGTCATAAACGATCCAATGTGTCAGTCCTGCTTTGAAAACTAAGACACTACAGAGCATTACCTCTAAATCTGTCCGGCTTTTGCAAGAGCGAGACTGCGAATACTGGGTAGTGATGTGCTGAGTATGAATAGCAATAATACACTTCCTATCCCTAATCTTCTTAAATTTATCCGTGAAACTAAAAAGTTTGGGGAATAGTGATTTTAGATTCATTTGTATTTAAGTTACGTAAATTTAAATAAAAAATATGCCATGAGTATTATCTTTCATACCCTTTAACATTTTAGAAACATCACAAAATTTGGATCCTATCCAAACACGTCCATTTAATACAATAATATTGAAATATTAAATGATGAATTTAAACTTAAACTTATTTTTATTAATTTGTCTTTACCGTGAAAAAGATGAAGATGGTAGGTCGATATCTCCTTAATCACGGATTTTTTTTGTTAGGTTTAATTCTACAGCGGAGATTAAGTTCTAAGATAAACAAGAACGTACTAAAACTTCTCCTCTGATACAAATTCCTCCTTCTTTTAAAGGAAAACAAAATAATAAAAATAGTTGTAGTACTTATATCTGGTTAAAACTGAATTAAATATTTAGAAGTTACATGAAACTACTGAGAAAAATTATATAATAAGAACATCTTCTAGACATATAGCACATATGTGTTACATGTCTCTTTGTTGGTGGCTTTAAAATGCTGGAGAGCATTTCGGCATAGCCGAAGATAATTGAAAAAAAAATTAATCACATTTGTAATCGCTGGGCCTGACCAGGAACTTGTAAATATATTTATCAAAGCACAGTGATTAATTGCCTCTATTTTTACATCTAAAACTAATTTCTACAGATTATTATAAAATAAATTTACTTAAAAATAAATTAAAAATTAATAAATACAAAATTGTTATTTAATTTATTTGATTCTAATTATTTTCTACATATCGAACAGGCTTGGGTTATCTAATGATAGGTGAAAAAACGATTTTTTCACGTTTCTAAGAATAAAATTGATAAATTCAATACATTTGTACATATGAAAATTTTTGTTTGTACTAGTATTTATATGTACCTGCATTAGAATTCATACCTTAATGAGTTATGCAACATAAAATTCGATTATTCCATTTTATTTTTTGTAAAAAACGTAAAGAACATCGAAAAAAAAATACTTTAGTTAAATTTAAAATATACAATTTTGCATTGATATCCTTTATTTACACGCGTATTAATTTCAAAATTGGCTCGGAAATGATGTAAACTATTTTCTTAATATATTGTGAAAATAATTTGTCTACGAAAAGATGAAGACAACTTTGTTATATTGCTATTTAAAAAAAAATGCTTCAGAAAAATCATTTCATAGTATAAGTACATATTTCGTAGTTTAAAAATATGTAAATTTAGTTTTGTTAAGTTGTATTTAAATTTCAGCGAAAGAAGTTGTTAAATATGTTTTTACTAACAAATTATTAATATTAAAAAAACATTTTTAATGCATGTTTCATAAAATTGGAAAAATAATTCTTTAACAACATAACATTTCAATAAAGCTTTCAAACCAATATTGCTAATATTATTATTTTAATAGTTATATTACATTACTTGGAACACTATTATAGTCACCTATAGTATTTGCATATGCATACATATATATTAGAGTATTGATATGCGTACATAATAACAAATGGGTAAAATATAAGATACATAAATACTGAAACATAATTATTTCAAAAGTTGATGAGCTCTTTGATTCGCAACTGCTATTCTTGCTTCGTTTGATTCTCCCTGAAATGATAGGAATTAAAATTATACTTTTATAATAATTTTATATAAAACTTTGGGAGATATTTCTTTTACGGTGACATAAATATATATCTGAAATAAGCTATAGTCTTTGGGTTTAATGTAGTTTTAGCGCATATTTATATTCATCCAATCTATAGAATCTTTATTATTTGTCAGTTACTTTGTTTAAAATAAGTACTGAAGTTAAGTAGAAACATTATTTTCATTATTAATATATGAGTATGTTAAACCAAGGAATACGTTTTTATAAACTTCGTCACGCGCATACATACACCGAAGAATATATTTCGTGTGTTCTTCCATTTGTAACTTCCATAAGTAGATGTTGTTGGCAGGGTTCAAAAAACCTCCCTCCTGCTCGATATACATAATAATACGATTTAACGACAAACATTCAACAAAACTTGTGTGCCACCAAACTCCAGCACAGTACTCTCGGACGTGTTGTAAAAAAAATTGAAATCATCAAAATCCATTTAAAAATCATTATTTTCTTTCAATAAAAAATAATAAGTATCAACATATTCATGCACATATGTTATATTTATTATATATTATATAAAAACTTATAAATGTTTATAAAGAAAATGCTATGTTTATTATACATAAAAATTGTAAATGTTTATAAAGAAAATGCTTATAGTAACCATAGTTGCAGGGGTTTAGTTTTTAATAATGAACAGTAAATTTCGCCCTATTTTTCAGGATTTATATTTGTACAGTAAATTTTATTACGCCCACAATTATTAAAATTAGGTCAACAAAATCGATTATTTTGCTAATAATATTCCAAAAATATTCTCAAATTTGGAATTTGAATTGGTATGGTCACTGTCGACAACTCCACCAAAAGTGGGCGTTTTTAGATCAATTTAAAGCCTACTGCCGTAACTAATGAACGCGATGATCTACAATGATAAAACTTGGTATGTAGGTGTATGGTGACGAAATCTACCATCTCACAAAAAGTGGGCGTGGTTGGATCAATTTAACGCCCACCGCGATATCTCATGAACGTTGTGATCTATGATGATAAAATTTGATATACATAGATGTGTATGATGATGAAATCTACCATCTAACAAAAAGTGGGCGTAGTTAGATCAATTTACCGCCCACCGCTATATATCAGGAACGCGATGCTCTACGAAGATAAACGTTTGTATAAAGGTGTATGGTGACTAAATCTAACATCTTACAAAAAGTGTGCGTGAACTGGTCAATTGAACGCTCAATATTGTAGCTCAGAAACGATGATTAACTTTAGTGCGAAGGTTTTTGGGAACTATATCTACCATCTCACCAAAACTGTGGTCTATGTAACACCTACCGCCATAGCTCAGGAACGTGATGCACTACTATGAAGAAATTTGGTTCATAGTAACTAAATCTGACCGAAAAGTGATACTACAATTTTAGTTACATAAAAATGCGAATACCGGGGAGGTTAACTGCAACAGTTGCGAAACTCAGTTTAGAGGTACATGGTGACAATATTTACAAATTTGGTATTTAATTACGAAATTAACCAAATATTTATACAAATATAATTCCAAAAATGGTGGGCGAGGCTGGAATTTTTATTAATCTTAATTTACAAATAAACTAAGAATTGATTCTATTAAAGAAGAACCCGGGCACCGCCGGGTAATTTAAGCTAGTTATTAATAATACAATAGTATCATATGATATGAAGTATGATATGATTTTAAGGAAGAGGTCACTTTAGTTTCTTATACAACAAATGTATGGAATTAACAAGTTATAACATAAAATTAGAGATATTTTTTCATAATTTGATTACATTATTTTAAGATCATTTATTTAATAAAAAAAATTGGTGTTAATTTTTTATACCCTTCACCACGTCCAAGCACACGTTTTGAGTTTGAGTTTGTTTGACAAAAATAAGATAATATAAGTGTAACGTTTTTGGAAAACTTTATCAAATATAAAGTTTTCCATACAATAAATGTATGGCATTCACGTGATATGATAAGAGAAATGCCATTTATAATAGAAACATATAGGAATATATGCTAAAAGCACATTTTTTGGCGTCACTGAAATTGTGGAGGATATTTGAGTTTCGGCTGGTTTTATGTTAATACTAAAGTGTAAATTTCGGAATTTGAACTCTTTATCTACTCTGGAACTATTTTGTAAAAAGGACCTTTAGAGAAGTTGGGAGTGGTTTTTATCCGATCACACGTGTAACCACTAAAATGTTAATTAATGAATTTAAACTGGTTATATAAACTCAATAATTCCATTGAAAAATTCTCAATCCCATAAAATTTAATAGTTGAATGGATTTGTTGAATTAATATAAACTTTATTGAAGAGGGGCAATGAAATAATAAACAAAATAATTATATAAATAAATTAAATACAATCTCAACAAAGTAACATATTGTTAAAGATATACATATAACACAAAATTAACTTTTGTAATTCGCTATCGAACATTTTTTCTTTTGCGCTTTTTTGTTTACAAAAACTGTTTAAAATAAATACAAATACAATGTCATCAACAACAAGGGCCTCAACAACAAAGCGAATAACCGAAATTACACAGTGCTCTTCTCGCTTTACAACACCATCAACGGCAGGCAAACTCAAGAAGGACTTTGCGTCAGGGAATCCTGTGCATAAGACACCACAGCTCACCGACTACACCGACTCTCTGAAACTGTGGAAGCTTATGGACCAGCGCCTCGACAAGATGCGCGAGATGATCAGTGCTAAAATCCAGGAATCAGAGAAGAAAACCCTTGAAGAGGTTGGCGGGCATATAGCCGACTTGCGCCGTGACTTGGGTGCTGTTAGCGCAAGAGTGACTCACCTTGAAGCTGCTGTATTCGATGTTGAGTTGCTAAGAAATTAAATTGAGGCTCCGAAATCCAAAATGGCATGTCAAAAATCCCCCGTTTCGTGTGACCTTTAACTCAACGGTATCCCTTTCAGCAACGATGAAAACCTATTCAATATTTTTAAGCACTTATGCATTACAACTGAAACTCCGATCCCTAATGTTAAAAATATTTACTGACTTCGAAACACAACACGCAATAACACTGATGCAACAATTATTATCAAACTAGAGTCGCCTTATGAGAGAAATACAACGCTAAGATCAATCGCATAATTTAAACGAACATCTCGCGATCTACTTCGTCTTCAACATGGTTGCTTTGACTCTAATCAGAAATGCTACAAGCTGCAATTAAACAGAGAAAACAACAACTAGCATCTGCATACACTCTTCGTGGTTTGGTCTACGTGAAATTCGGAGACAACAAGAACGAGAATGGTACGTGCATCGATAGCGTTGATCATCTGAATCGTCTTGTCGCCAACCACTGCACAGTGGGAAAAACACTAAAAATTTTGCATTAAAAACTTTAAAACGTATTATTTCTTTCTGCTTTCTAAAATTAAAAGTTATTTATTTTTATTATTTAGTCTTAATTTACATTAATTATTTATCCCTTTCTTTTATATTATTGCATAAAATGGAACAATTCAGGATTTTATCTTCATGCGCAGCTATAAAGTCTATTTATATTTGCATGTCTCATTTGTTAAATAATAACAGTTTTCTTTCCAAAGATAAGAGTTTAATCTTATTAGAATCTTAAGGAAACAAAATAATCTGTATATACAAGGTGGCGCCAAGCCAATAGTGGTACCGCAAAATGGCCTACCATGAGGTTATGCGATCCCAATAAAGCGGGTTACCAGGAGAGGCGTAGTGCTGCCAGGTTACTCGCGAGGGCACAAAAGACTCCCCCAACAGAGGTAGAGCTGACCAAAGAGCTGAAGGAGTCGATTGAATGGGCGAAGCTAGTGCTGCCTAATTTTCAACTCGAGCGTCCGGAAACATCTGCTCCAAAAAGACAAAGGTCGACCGAGGGAGAAAAGCCCACAGCTAAGAGGGTAAAGACGCAAGGCGTTACCCCACGCAAATCGTTCGCGGAAGTCGCTAAGAACCGCATAATAATTGGGATTCTGGACGAAAATGATGCCGAGAAGAAAATCCCGAGGCAACAATGGAAGTGGGTGCAGGCTGCGTTAGCTAAGGTAGCCCTGGAAGTGCTATTAAGCAATCCGGGCCCACCCCCTTCTTGCACTGACGCGGGTTGGCATCAAGGCCAAATAAAAATGATTGCTTGCGACGACGAAAGGTCAGTGGAGCTTTATAAGGAAGCCATTAGCAGAGTTGGCGAGGTTTATCCTGGGGCTAAGTTGGTGGTGGTTGAGAAGAGGGATATCCCGTCTCGACCACGAGCCAGGGTTTGGCTACCATCTACACCCTCTGAACCAAACCAAATTATGCAGTTGCTTAAGGCATGCAATCCAAGTCTCCCGACGGAAAAATGGAGCTTGGTCAAAACTTTTGAACAAAGCGCGGTAGCTGACGTGGAGACCAAAAGGGCCACGATGCAGGTACTGTTGCTATTATCTGATGACTCTATTGAACCGTTGGCGAAAAGTGACGGTGAGGTAAACTATGGCTTCGGTAAGGTGAAGATTAACATCTACCAAGCCGACACTACGGAGCATCTAGCGTCTGATGATGAAGATGTCGATAACGAAGTAGAATCCGACGGCGAAAGCATTGGACACGCTTCTAATGAGTCAGATGCGACAGCAGGACTCATAAGAATGCTCTCTGAAAAGGAGCTACTAGGCGAGGATGACTCTGAAGACACTTTGACTGATGCGTCTCCTTCCGATAAACCTACACCACAGTAAGGTTGCTACGGCAGCCCTCCTTAACCGCGTGGCAGACGACCAGCCTGATTTTGTCCTCATTCAGGAGCCATGGGTTAATGGGGGGCGTATATGCGGGCTGAGGACCCCCGGATATAGTGTAAATGCAGCCAATTGTGAAGGTAAGATAAGGACATGTATAATGTCCAAAGTACACCTTAACGTTTTCTTAATTCATAATTTTAGTAACGAAGATATTACAACGATAAGTTGGGAAACAGGCGGAAGCGGTTACCGGCTTGCATCGTTCTATCTGGCTTACGACGCTCCAATACCATCGCAGCTGTTAACAGAGCTGGTTTCAGATAGCGAAGCCTCCAAGTGCAGGCTAATACTAGGAGGTGACGCAAACGCACATCATACAACGTGGGGTAGCTCAAATATAAACGAACGAGGTGAGTTACTCTTTAATTTTATTCTCAATACGAGGTTACTGATATGTAACCAGGGCAATGAACCTACCTTTATAATAAGAAATCGTCAGGAGGTTCTTGACATCACCTTAATTTCAGATCTCCTAATAAATAAGGTATTCCACTGGAGGGTGTTAGATGTTCACTCTTTCTCTGATCACCGGTATATTGAATTCATTTTAGAAGAGGAATCTCCTCGTATAATCCCAAATAGGAATTTTAGGAAAACAGACTGGCTAGTGTACTCACACGAGCTAAAGAAAAGGCTTCCTAGTAACCCCTATTGCTACCCTAATAATACTAAAGATTTGGACTATATTGTAGAGACATTTACCAATTCATGTAATCTGGCGCTGAAAAAGGCGTGTCCTATGATTAGGCATAAAGGGAAAGTTAAACCACCATGGTGGACACCTGAGCTTAACCAGTTAAGGAAGTTATGTAGAAATCAATTTAACAGAGCTAAGTACTCTGGTTTTGAATCTGAATGGTACGATTATTATAATAAATTAAAAGTCTTTAAAAAACATATAAGGAAAGCTAAAAGATCGTCTTGGAGGTCTTTTTGCGGTGAAATAGAAACTACTGTTGAAGCATCTCGTCTTAGAAAGATTCTAGCTAGATCCGTTAAACCCATTGGTTATCTTAAGAAGTTAGATAACAGCTGGACAACATCTAGCGAGGAATCACTGAAATTACTGTTAGATACACACTTTCCGGGGAGCTCAGACAGAGACAATGGAGTGACGGAAAGTGTTAGCAACTTAAATACTACAATAGAGTTAGATATCTTAGATACTATTTCAGAAGCAAATATTATTTGGGCTGTAGATAGTTTCAAGCCATATAAGTCGCCAGGACCAGATGGTATCTTCCCGGCGCTTCTTCAACATTCTATAGGTCACACAATGAACTGGTTATTAACCATTTTCAGAAGTGTGTTACAATTAAACTACGTTCCCTCTCTATGGAGAGAGGTTAAGGTTATTTTTATTCCAAAGGCAGGCAAAAGCTCGCATACTAGTCCTAAAGATTTTAGGCCAATTAGTTTATCATCTTTTCTACTAAAAACGTTAGAACGATTAATAGACATGTTCATAAGAAACTATATACCGACTTCGCAGCTTGCAAACTCGCAGCATGCATACTGTAAAGGGAAATCTACTGAGTCGGCTTTAACCTCACTTGTATCCGAAATTGAGAAATCAATCGAGGATAAAGAATATACCTTTGTAGCTTTCAATAACATCCAGCCGAAGGCCATCACAAACGCGCTGTCAGATTTGCATATCTCAAAAGCCCTTGTGAATTTTATTGAACAGTTGCTAATCTGCAGGTTCGTAAATTCGACGCTAGGGGCTTCGATGTTACGTAGATCTGTTCACAGAGGTACTCCTCAAGGCGGTGTACTTTCTCCTTTACTGTGGATTCTAACAATGAATAAGTTATTGTTAAATCTTGAGAAAAGGAGGATTCATGTTGTGGCTTACGCAGATGATGTCGCTATAGTGCTAAGAGGAAAATTTCCGGACACTCTATCCAACTTAATGCAAGGTATTTTAAATGACGTTGATCACTGGGCTAAATCTTGTGGTCTAGGCTTAAACGCGAACAAAACAGAACTAGTTCTTTTCACTAGGAAGCACAGTCTTCCGAATTTCAAACCCCCGACACTTAACGGTATCGCATTGTCGGTAACTGATAAGGCTCGCTACCTAGGACTTATATTAGATAGGAAGCTTTCCTGGAAATTAAACATTGACGATAGAGTAAAGAAAGCTGCCATAGCGCTATATTCGTGCAAAAGAACAGTAGGTGTAAGTTGGGGCTTAACTCCAAGTATAGGGCTTAACTCCTCTTACCTTCTAATAATACAGGACATTTATGTTTAATCAATAAGTTTCCTGGAATTCCTAAAACTACCGACTCCTGTGACTCGGTTGCATCACGCGTAGGCAGTTATTTTACCACGATCTTTCCGTCAAAAGAAGATTGGGACAACGGCATTATCAACTGTAATAAAGGAGTCAGCATCTACACTGACGGTTCAAAGCAAAATGACAAAGTAGGGGGAGGTGTCTACTCAGAAAAATTAGGCACCAGTATTTCCTTCCGTTTACCTGATCACTGCAGTGTGTTCCAAGCAGAAATTGTGGCCATTAAAGAAAGTCTATTAACATTGAGCAAGAGTGTTTTAACCTCTAAAGATATATATATCTATTCCGACAGTCAGGCAGCTCTGAGGTCTTTACAGTAATTTAGGCATACTTCTAAGACAGTGAAGGAGTGTCACGATCTATTGTGTGTATACACACTGTACTTTACGATTAATCTGATCTGGGTGCCAGGTCATAGAAATATTATAGGAAACTGCAAGGCAGATGAGTTGGCTAGAATAGGCACCACGCTACCAATCTGTTCAGATAGGAAATATTTATATATGCCAATGGCAACGTGTAAGCTGTTGATTAAAAAACATACGATAGATATCGCCAATACTCGCTGGCGACAGTGCACAACCTGCGTAACTAGTAGACAAACGTGGCCAGAGTTGAATACAGGTCGCACAAATCGTCTACTGAAGTTCAGCGGGAAAGACGTTAGAATTTTAGTTGGGATCCTCACGGGGCATTGTATCATAGGTATACATGCCAGTAGAATAGGGGCTCCTTTTTACGACTATTGTAGGAGTTGTCAAGATGTAGATGAGGAAGAGAATGTAGAACATCTTCTATGCAGGTGCAAGGCTCTGAGTAGAAGAAGGTTTCAATATCTTGGAGTCTACTTTCTAGACAACATCACGGAAGTTGCAGATATCAAACTGACAGAAGTAGTCAGTTATATTAAGGCCACAGGCTGGTTTAATAGAGACCCAGAGGAAGAGTAAGGTGCTATTTAAGTTCCGGTGGTATCACAATGGGCCTTCAACAGGCCTAGGTGTGTCGTCTGACAGCCACTTTACCTACCTACCTACAAGGTGGCGCAAAATAAGTCATCCGGCCTTCAGAATGTCGGTTGTGGCTCGTGCAGTGTGTGCTTTTACTCCGTCCTGTTGGAACCACATGTCCACCAGTCCTAATTCGTCCAGTTCGGGCAGAAAAAACTCGGTCAACATTGCCCTATAGCGCGCACCGTCCACTGTTGTCGTTTGACCCGCGGCGTTCGGCCCGATGACTCCTCCAGCGTGAACAGCGCACCACGCAGTCACTTTGAGCGGGTGTAATGGTTTCTCGTGCATCACTCGCGGATTTTCTGTTCCCCAGAAGCGATAATTTTGCTTGTTCACATACTTGCTGAGGTGAAAATGAGCCTCATCGCTCATTATGATTTTTGCCAACACCACAGACGAATTGTTACGCAAAAAAATAGACACAATTATTCCGCGTTCTTGGGGAGTGTATCGCTCCATGGCTTATTCACTTGTATTTTGTATCTGTCTAGTCCACAAATGTCAAAACAGATTTGACATTGGCGGCCATTTGCAAAAATGAGAGCAACTTCCAATAGGGTGATTTCTGTTGCGCCACCCTGTATAAAAATGAATTCTTCTTTCTTTCTTTCTGTCTATTTTTCTTTCTTTCTTTGTACCAAATAGGCGCCTAAACAATTCATCCGAGTGTGTTGGGGAGTTGCTGTGCTCACGCCAACTTAGGTTTAGGGCAAAGAAAATTTTGCCACGCCCAACTATTACTCCCACAATTTGTAAAACTAAGTTAAAATATTCGACTATTTTGCTAATATTGCCCCTAAAAATCTGAAATTAGGTATCTGACTTTGTATAAATACTGTCGACAACTTCACCAAAAATGGGAGAGGTTGGATCAATTTAACGCCCACTTTGAAAAAAAAGGAAAATATGCGATTACATGGCTAATATTTCTTCTTAAAATCTGAAATTGGGTATCTGAGTTTGTATAAACACTGTCTACAACTTTACCAAAAATGGGCGTGGTTGGATCGATTTAACGACCACTTTCAAAAAAGGGTGGATCAATTTTACGCCTACCATCATTGCTCAGGAACTTGATGAGCTATATAGAAAACATGTAACGGGATGCACCGGGAAGAATAACAGGATATTCAAAATTTGTTACGCCCACTTATTACGCCCACAATTTGTTTAAGTAAGTGAAAATTTACGATGACATTGCTAATATTGCTCCTTAAAATTTGAGATTTTGTTTCTGAGTTTGTATACCGATAATTTCACCGCCGTAACTCAGAATCGATACAACGGTGAGTACCGGGAAGTTCCGCTAACTAGCGGGGAGAAAACAATTTTATTAAGTGGCATTGCAACGCATGCCGGGCATTCGCTAGTGGCTTATAAATATTCCACATTAATGCACAAAGTCTTGTGAATAAAATGGACGAATTTAGATACATTTTCGAAGTATCTAATGTTGACGTGATATGTGTTCCAGAAACGTGGTTTTGCGTAGATATGCAGGATGGTTTGTTTAAATTAAATAGCTATTGTGTATTTCGTGCTGACAGGCATAGTAACTTTGGTGGCGCTGCTATTTTTGTGCGAAATACAATTGCATGTAGAATCATGTGTAAGTCCACTAATGAAAGTTGCGTTGAATATATGTTTGTTTATATTCTAAATAGTTTAAGTAAAATATTTGTTAGTAGTGTCTATCGGCCTAATCGAAATTTTTGATATTGGTCCTCTTTTGAGTGTCATGGAAAATATTTCCCTTTCGTATGAAAATATTATTATAACAGGTGATTTTAATGATAATTTATTAAAAGAATAACTTTTGACTTTGAGTATGCGTACCCCAGTACTTTTTTCTGTTTACTTGACCTTTTCTTTGTATATACAAAGTCTAAAGTTCTTCGTTATGACCAACTGTCAACTCCTATATTTTCTAAGCATGACCTGAAATTTTTAATATATGACTTTCAACTAAATGACCAAGTGTAATCCTTTTCCTGCCGGGATTTTAAACATATTAAATACGGACTTCTTGCAGACAAGATGAGAATAATTTGCTGGGATAATATATATAAAATGACTTCAACAGATGAACAAGTGATTTTCTTTCAATAACAGCTGCCTCTTCTTCTATCATATTTGACTTTTATTTTTAACACAATTTTTAAGAAATGAATATTCTCTACAGTCTGGAAAAAATCCCGAATTATATCAATACCTAAATCAGGGAATGTCTACAGACCGATTGCAATATTGTCATTTGTTTCAAAAGCTCTTGAACATATAAACAAGTTAGCAAATTTACCTATGAACACTGTTTACGCTAAACGTCGTAAAGCTTAATGTTCTTTTCTACAAATTATAAATTGTATTTATTTTTAATTCATATATACAGTTGGCACTTCGGCCACTGTACATTTTTTTTAATTATGGCTTTTGTTTTGCGCTTGATTTTATATCCGAAACATTGGTTTTTTGTTTTTTGCTCTATTGTTTCTAAATTTTAACTTCCAGCGCCGGTGCCCCCGTCGAGCTGTGGCTTCTTGTTTTGTTTTTATTCGAGCTGGAAAGTCAGTGAAGTATTTTTAATTGGGAAAAGTTTTGGAAACCCGTTTGGAGCGCTTTATTTTTTTGGATTTCGAAAAAAAACAGGTGTGTTACATTAAGTTTAGTGACATTGCGGGTAGAGTTAATATTTTTTGCATTCTAAAATTACATTGCAAAAAGCGTAAAAATTTTTGTTGCTTCGTTTCTTAATTATTTTATAAACAACAAAAGCTGTTCGTTCTTTTGTTGTAATTGTTATTGCTTTATTAAGTGGAACTCTTTTTTTCGTTTCTTGCCCTTCCCTTGTTTTTTTTTCGGTCGCTTTAAACTGCATTAATTTACAGTACCCACCTCCGCGTTCGTCTTTGTTAATATTTTTTTTATACGTGCTAAGGTACCTACTTAATTTTTTTGTGCTTTGGTTTTGTCAACTCAGACAAAACGCATAAAAAGAAAGCAGACCGAAACATTTCGACGTAAAAAAAATTTGTGTTAGACAACAAAAACAATAACACGCATAGGCACGCATCAACAAAGTACAGCTGCGCTTGGACAAATACTTTTTGAGTTCGGCGCAAGTGGACAGACGGCCCAACAGCAAAATCAGCAAACAAATTGAAAGGCGCAAACATATATTTTGTGAATATTTAATGCAAAATACTATTCGTGTATTTTTTGTATTGCAATATATTACACTACCCGAGAGCCAAAATGATCTAGGTTAACCAATATCCATTTACTATGTAAAATGGGGCGCTGATTTTGAAAATCATAGCCAAAAAATTTCTGTCACACCGTTTAGGAGATATCGTCCATTTAATGTTTTTGCTGAATTTCGAAAAGGTGGTGTCACGTAACTACACATATAACACGTTAGAATTGATAGATTTTAATGAATGATAGTTTAAATCAATAATCTCGTAAATTTTTAATAAATACAACCTTAGCAGAAAAAATATAAAACTTTATAGTAAATTCTTACCAGGACACTGTAAACTTAATTATCATCTGAATAAAATAGGAGTGGTAGCAAATGATTCATGCCGACTCTGCCAAGAGGAGCAGGAAACGGCTGAACATGTTCTTTGCACTTGTCCAGCGGTGGCAAGACGCAGATTTGACTACTTAGCCAACAGGATTCTAGTTCTAAGTGATAGTAAAAATTAAGCCGACAACAATTACGAGATTTTTAAATAGTTTAGAATTGTGTTTGTAGGACAACGAGGCTGCACAATATATCTTTCAGGTCGCAGTACATCTATAGCCTTTATTAATAATAATAATATAAATACACAACGAACCCGACGTGATGACGAAAAACTGAAAATTACCCATTGACCGAAATCAGCGCCGGAATTTACATAGGAATTTTATAACAAATTATTCAGATCAGAACTTTTTTTTGAAATTTGTCGGATAGTGTTCTTTATAAGATTTGTTTTGGTTTTGTTTTATTTTTTTTTTAATTTTTAATAGTTTTATAAAATTTGTCTACACCTTTTTTGAGAGTTTGTTTTACAGATATTTTCAAATTTCAAAAAAATATTTCTTTGATCCTTTTTCTTGTTTTTTCCACATTTTGTGTTAAAGTAAGAATATCTTTGCACTTTAAATAATTTTGATGCACAAATATTTTGTTTTGTAATATTTGGTGCTTCATTTAAAGTTTTGTTTGTTGTGTTACTTACTTTTTAAAATAAATTTATGATGTTTTCATGAGGTATTTTGAAAGTGCTGCTGAGGCAGTTATTGAATTTAAGGAGCATTTTAATCTATTTTCAAAAACAGATCACTCCATTTGCACATTAGAGCTGCACAAAAAAAAGCTAAAGAGGTTCTGGCTTATGTTGAAACAGACGTATAAGGTGTGTTTATCTGTTGTTAAGTCTATATCGAGTGATCATGGGACCGAGGAAGTTTGTAGGGTATAGGTGATATCAATAACTGTATTACCGCTTTAAAAATGCATGGCATCGAAACTGGTAACTGGGATGCAATTTGAGTTTTTGTTTGTTCAACTCGGTTACCAGCAATGACATTGGCTTTATGGGAACAGTCCATTGCAATGAAATCGGACGTTCCAAAGTGGTCTGATTTGGACGCATTTCTTACTCGCCGATTCCAAACCTTAGAAATGGTTTCAGATCTTTAAGGGGCGTCGATCACAAAGCCATTGTTAAACAAATCGTCTTTTGTAAAGCCATCACTCTCGTCTCATCTAAATAAAAGTACATTACACTCAAATGTCGCTAATATGAATTTTCGACTTTGTTTTTCGCGGCACCACACGCTGATGAAGTGTCCCAAATTTTTGGACATGCGCCACTCTAATCGTTTTTGGCAGGTGAAGAAACTATATTTGTGCGTAAATTGTTTGGCAGCATCTCACCAAGTGAAGGACTGCCCTCAATTTGTGGGCAGCGACATCACACTACTCTGCATCGTCGTTCTTCTGGAACATCATGCAGTTTTCAACCACCCTCTGTTGCATCTGAATGCAGCAAACAGTATGCAATCCCATCTCGGCAGTTACAGTCTACTTCGACTCCTATCGTGGAAAACTTTCGGTCTTGTTTTTCGGCACAGCAATGGTGCAAATATGTAATCCTGGATCTACTTTTACAGCCAGAGTTTTAATTGATTCGGGTTCTGCTGGAACTTTTATTTCCGAGCGACTTCAGAAATTACTAAAACTGCCAGTCGAAAAGGCAAACGCAAAAGTGTCTGGTCTGAACAACGTCACCTCTGCACGTATTCAGAAAAAATGCCATTTTATTTTAAGCTCGCCCATCAACCCCCAGCTTACGATCGAAGCTTACTTGAAAGCTGCCTACATATTCTTCCAATTTTTTCCTGGACGAATCAATGAATGGCTTAAAGTTGGCTGATCAAAATTTTTTAAGAGTAAACAAGTTGATGTGCTCATCGGTGATGATCTTTATCCCACAATAATTTGTGATGGCATCAGGCGAAAAGTTTTTCAATCTTTGTTGGCTAAAGAATCTGTTTTTGGATGGATTCTGACCGGTCCTCTGCCTGATACAAATGTGTCTTCTTTTACAACACTTGCTTCTAATTCGATTGTAAAAAAGGGAACTTCTAAGAAAGTTGCTAATGTTCGTGCTGTGGTTTGTCGCATCTGTAAGGTGGCCATCCACTTAGTTTGTGTAGCATAAAAGGAATGAATAAATATGATCGTTTAAAGGCAGAAACCTTTCTCGCATTCGTATAGCTATAAATGATTTGTAAAGTTAGAAGCTTTGTTTGCCCCAAAAGATGTCAGTTCATTCGAGTCGATTTACGCCGTTAATATAGTTGTTGGTTGAAAGTCGTCAAATTCTACCTACGAACCGATGACTAGCTTTACGCATTTTTTTGTTATTTTAACTTGTATTTGTAAACAGATTCATACTTTACAATTTACAACTTACAACTTGATTGTCGTATCGTAGTCAATAGTCGGCTTCGAAATCCGTCCCCATGCACGATTAAAGAAGGTTCTAGTCTTTTACAAATTGCGAAGGGACCATGTCCGACTCCATGCGCAGATACTACTAACTCTAGTTACTTTCAAAAATAGAAGGGACCCCGTCCTTTAGCGGCAAGTCAAGTTGGTGACACCTTAAAATGCCGCTACATTCGATAAACACTCGCATTCTAGCCGAGACGATTTTGGACAATGGAATATTTCAACGAGCTAGTTCGATATTTACATATCATTTGTTTGTTTGGTTTTTTGAATAAATTGAAAAGATTCAATCAATACTTCCAATTTTATTTAATTTTAACATATTTCGATTTTTTAAATACTTTTTTGAATTGAAGTTTGAATTATGGCAATTTTTTTAATTTTTGATACCGCATGTCACAACTAATTAAAATGGGGGTAACATTTACATCTTACATATTTTTGAAATTGTAGGACTTATCTTAAGGCGGGCGGCAAGTTTTACGCCAAACGTCGTAAAGCTTAATTTTTTTCTACAAATTCGAAATTGTATTTATTTTTAATTCATATATGTATGTATACAATTGGCACTTCGGCCACTGCAAATATCAATTTTCTTAAATTTGTTAATTTTTTTATTACGGCTTTTGTTTTGCCGCTTGATTTTATATCCGAAACATTGTTTTTTGTTTTTTGCTCTATTGTTTCTAAATTGGAACTTCCTGCGCCGGTGCCTTCGTAGAGCTGTGGCTTCTTGTTTTGTTTTGGATGTTTTGGAGATCCCCCAAGCCACCGCAATTTTAACCACTCTTTTTTGACTGAACGACAGTCTGGATTTAGAGCTAAGCGTAGTTGTTTAACTGCATTAACTGACGTAACAAAAGAACTTCGAGTGGGTTTAGATGACAACAAAATACATTTTTTAGTCCTTCTTGATCATTCTAAAGCGTTTAATACGGTTGACCACATAATAAATATTACACTCAAAGCTTTTAAAAATGTTTAATTTTTCATCGACCGCAACCAACTTAATTTCATCATATCTACCAGGTAGATCGCAAGCCATGTTTTTGCAAATTTCTTCTAATTGAAAGAGGAGCCTCTCAGGGCTCTATACTAGGTCCACTACTTTATCTATTTATGTTATTTATCCGCCACTTGTATTAAAAAAATTTTATGTTCATATGTATGATAATGATGTCCAATTGTTTGTAAATTGTAAACGTGAGTCCATTTCGAACTGTGTAACCTGTCTTAACGCTGGCGTTGAACGAATCTCAATCTGGGTCTTTGTCTTAATCCGAGTAAATCAAAGTGTATTGCCATATCTAAAAAATCTTTCGACCAATCTACACTGCCATTAATAGTATTAAACAACAGTAAAATTGATTTTGTCAATACTGCAAAAAATTTAGGCATTATATTTAAAAGAACCCTAAGATGGAACAATCATATATAAAACACTATGGGTTAAGTCTATGGAATGTTAGAACTCTATGGACTACACAATATTTTACACCATTACAGATAAGAATTTTACTTGCCAAAACATATCTTGTCCCAACTGTAATATAATGTGAAATTTTCTCAAACTGCGACTGCATAAGTTTGCAAAACCTAAATGTGCTGTTCAATAACATTGCCAGATACGTATTTGACTTAAAACGCACTGACCATATCTCGAAATTTGTTAAGAAAATTGTTAATATGACCTTTGAAAATGATCTGAACTATAGTACGTTGATGTATTTGCATAAGATAATTAGTACTAAAGAACCATTTGATCTTTCTGATAGATTGACTTTTTCAAAATCAAATCAAGCTAATATTTTCTTACGTCAGAAAAACAGTTTTATATTTTTTCAATACGTCTTTGGAACTAACTTCCTACTTATTTAAGAAAAATTTGTTGTGCAATTCAAACGACTTCTTTATAACAGATAATCCTTTATGCAATAATATGTTATTAAGATTATTTCAATTGTATTTAATTTAAGTTAAAATCAAATCAATTTAATTTAATATAATCATAAAACAAGCTATAGTAAATAATGTTGTATATATGTAATAAATCTTATTGTTTTGTATAATTGACACTTCGGCAGGTCAGAAACAGATATCTGTTATTTCAACGTTTACTTTTAACTTCAAATAATTGCAATATTATTATTAAGATTTTTCTTGTTTTTTATTTGTATTGCTATATTTGTTTCATGTTTTATACCTCTCATATTGTTATTATTGTTTCATGTTATATGTTTTTTGTTGTTTATTATCTACATATCATTAATAATCATGCTGCTAGTGTACATTGATAAGATATTTTTCTTGTTACACTAGGAAGACAAAATCTGATAATAAATAATAATAAATCCATAACTGTCAACAATTTATTTAGCACAGGGTGCGCCATCTGTTGCGATATCATTTGAAACTTGAATAGTTCTAGCATTTTTTTACGTATTGAAATATATAGTGGCTTGTTCGACGCTTCAAATCAGTCTATTTTGTGCCATGAATCATCTAACATCGCTCATTTCGTCGAAAACATGCTCTATGGTGATGGTAAGTTTTGGTTTAAAATCATCATGAGCGATGAAGATCATTTCACATTGAATGGCGCGGTTAATAAGCAAAACGGCCGCTTTTGGGCCGACGAAAATCCTTGTGAGATATTCGAGAAGCCTCTCCATGATTAAAAAGTAACCGTTTGGTGCGGCGTATCGGCCAAAAAGATCATCGGGCCGTATTTTTTTCGAAAACGAGGCTGGCAACACCGTTACAATCAATGGCGAGCGCTACAGAGCGATGCTGCGTGACTTGGTGTTTCCGGAAATAACTGAAAATGGCATGGCTTACTTCTAGTTTCAACAGGACGGAGCCATAGCACACACTAGCCGCGATTCAATGACGCTACTCTGCACGATGTTCGACCGACGCGCCATATCCAAAAACGGCGATTTCGACTGGCCGCCGCGCTCACCCGATTTCACACCGTTGGACTTATTTTTGTGGGGGTTTTTGAAAATTAAAACTTACATCCACAACCCGCAGACCATAGCCCAGCCCAGAAATATCGCTTATTACCACCGAGACGCTGAAAGATGTGATGCAAAATGCACGAAAAGGTGCATCTTTGTGCATAAAAAAGGCAGTCATTTGTTGGATATTATATTTAAAACATGATGGAAATAAAATAGAAAGGAACAAATAAAGATTGTGTTAAAATAAAAAAAGTTGTCCACATAAAAAGTTATTCCAGTTTCAAATGCAATCGTAATACGTGGCGCACCCTGTATTATGTTAGTATTTATTTATTTATTTATTTATTTTTTTTTAACATAGTTTTTATTGGATCATCTGAGTTAAACTTAGATCTAACAATAATATATAATATAATGAATTGAATTCTTCTATCTATCTATCTTTCTTTCTTTCTTTCTTTCTTTCTTTCTTTCTTTCTTTCTATCTTTCTTTCTATCTTTGTACCAAATGGGCGTCTAAACCATTCATCCGATTTTGATGAAAAGTTGTGCTCACGCCAACTTAGGTTTAAGGCAAGGAAAATTTTGCCACGCCCACCTATGACGCCCACAATTTGTAAAACTAAGTTAAAATATTCGATTATTTCGCTAATATTGCTCCTAAAAATCTGAAATTTGGTGTCTGGATTTGTATTGGCACTGTCGATAACTTCCCCAAAAATGGGAGTGGTTTTATAAATTTAACGGCCACTTCCAAAAAAAGGGTGTATCATTTTTACGCCTACCACCATTTGCTCAGAAACTTGATGTGCTAAATAGAAAACATGTAACGGGATGCGCCGGGAAGAATAACAGGATATACAAAATTGTCCACGCCCACTTATTACGCCCACA
Source organism: Suillia variegata (assembly GCA_949127995.1). Lineage (NCBI taxonomy): Eukaryota > Metazoa > Arthropoda > Insecta > Diptera > Heleomyzidae > Suillia > Suillia variegata. Next base: position 24,486,411 of record OX421843.1, read on the forward strand.
ATTTGATTAATTACGTGATAATATACGATTACATTGCTAATATTGCTAATAAAAATTTGGGATTTTGTTTCTGATAATTTCACAGCCGTAACTCAGAATCGCTACAACGGTGAGTACCGGGAAGATCCGATAACTAACGGGAGTACCGGGAAGTTCCGTTACTAACGGGAGTACCGGGAAGTTCTGCAAACATTTTTTTTAAGTGGCATTGCAACGCATGCCGGGCATTCGCTTGTTATCTTATATTGACTGATATTAATGATATTAATGATTTTAATATTTGGTTTTATTGCCTGAATCCAGTGAGTTGGGAAATATAAGTAAATACACAGGCATATCAATTAATATATGGAGAATATTATTGATAACGTATAAGACGTGAGGAATTGAAAAATCAAAAGAATTTTAATAAAATTTTATAAGTACAATAATATAAACTATAAATAGTTGATTAAAAAGTTAGCATTAAAACAATAAAAGTTAAAATTATGTAACAAAATTTTTGTTTTGACGGAAAGTAACAAGGTTTTACTTAAATTAATTTGCGTTGCTGATTGAATGCAACTTAGTGGGTAATGCGTTCCAAAGACGGATTGCATAAACGAAAAATTTCGAAAATAGAGACGTGGTATTGAAAAGTACATTTAATTTAATTTTACACACCGAATCAAAATTTGCATAAAAATCACAGCCATAATGCATCGTAGGAATAAGATACATTTTTTCTAAAAGCAGTCTTAATTTTTGTGGTGTAAAGTACTGCGTTACCCACAATGGTCGCAGCATACTGTAAACTTTACCAATTTTAGTATGGTTTTTCCAAGTTAAAACCTATTAAAAATAATACCTAAATTTGTTACAGTGTTGACCGTTTCTATTGTATAACCATTTAATTGAATTTGTGGGATTTACTTTTTTATAAATAACTAATCATTTCGATTTCGATGGGTTAAGGAACAAACTATTAGTTTGGGCGCATTTTCTGATGCGTTCTAAATTTTCGTTCAGGTTAGTGACACACATGTTCAGATCTTCGTTTTCATAGCTTATATATAGCTGAACGTTGTCAGCATAAATCAATATGTACGTTGCATAATTTCAGAATAATGGGAAGATCATTTATGCATAATGTAAAAAGGAGATGTCCAAGTGTAGAACCGTGTGGAACTCCTCTTGATAATATCAGAATTTCAGAGACAGAGTAATTGACAAAAAGAGCTTTTGAACGATCGGAAAGATACAATTTAATGAGATTAACTACGGATAAGGAAAATTTACTACTTAGTCTTCTTAGTTTAAGCTTCAATGTATAAAAAATATTTGCATTCATCACATTCCCTACTCACATTTATTTGTTTAAAATTTATTAAAATAAAAAAAAAATTTACTTCCACGTTTGAACCGATAAAGTGCTTTACATCAGTGATACAAAAATTTTAAACCAGCGCTATAGACGCTTAATCAAGTTGATTCATTCATTTATCCATTATCATTATCTTGTTGGTTTTGCAAGATCGATCATTTATTGATAAATAAATACCAAATAATCAAATAAAATTAAAAAACAAAAATATCATAACAAATAAAAAAAAAAGGTGTTACAATACGCCGGTGGAGCGCTTTCCACCGCGTGAACGAATAAGTTCGCCAACTGTCGTGCCAACATTCAATACGAATTAAAAATATCCTGCTAAAACTCTACTAACAATATATTCCAAAAACAACACTTTAGGCGCGCAAATTAATTTGTCTGACCCTCGTGAAAAACAAAAAGTTTACCGTCTTCCCCCGCAAGTGCGTTTGATCAAAAAGAAAAAAACATCAGCAAACAACAAAAACTAATACTGCTCAAAGTACTGTTGTGCGCTCTACCGACTCTAAATCAACAACACAGTCGGAATAATGCAAGACCTGATTCTGTATTTCTTTATTGAATTTATTTGACAAATCCCACTTTACAATACTCCCACTAATTTTAAAAAAGTTATTACTCCCACTACTGGCAAAAAGCCTTTCACTTTATCTGTAAACGAAAACAGAAAATTGGCTGTAGTGCAGACTGGTATTGACAGCTACTATCCTAAACGAAAACTTACGCCACCCCGTGCTTAAAATATGAATTTGCCCAAAATTCAAAAAACAAATCCCAACAATGAGTCTGCCCAACTGGGACAGAATCGGTACGCGAATATTGCCGATCATACGAGTACGGATCCCAAGCCGAAAGCTCAAAGCCCCCTCCAATCTATCTACTTAAGCAAAACTCTAATTCTCTTTTAGATATACTCACACAAAATATTGGCGCAAATAATGTTTATGTAGTCCATATCCGCAAAGGAGAAATATATGAAACCAAAATTCAAATATACAGTGAGCCAAATTATAGGTTAATTATCAATTCTCTCGATAAAGCGAAAAAGAACTATTACACATATCAGCTCAAAAGCTCCAAAGGCCTATCAGTAATATTGAAAGACGTTGACTCTTTCGTTGAATGCAAAGAAATTCAAGAAGCGCTAAAGGAAAGGGATTCACTGTTAAAATATTATCTAATATACTAAATCTAAACCAATCTCACCAGCCACTCTTTCGAGTGGTACTGGAATTCGATATAAAATCTCTTAAACAAGGTGAATCCCGCCAAATTTACTCCTTGCGATATCTTTTGCATTGCAAAATTACTGTAGAAGAGCCTCACAAACGCCGTGGACCAATCCAGTTGCCAAAATTTTCAAGAATTTGGCCACTCAAAAACTTACTGCACGCTTCCCAGTGTATGCATAATTATTGGAGATCTCCATTCACCCCAAACATGCCAAAAATAAAAGAAGATGCTTATGTAAAAAATGCAAAAACTGCTTTGGAAACCACACAGCAAACTATCGTGACTGTCCAGTATATCAGACCTACAAAAACAAGGCTGTAATTTCAATTGGGAAAACTAATTCCAGCCAAAAGTAGTCCACCCCTCCTAAACAATCCAATGCACCAATTAATGTAAATCACTTTATGAATCAAGGAGTTTCGTATGCCAGTGCTCTAAAAGCTGACAACCCAGTCCCCGTAAACGTGCAATCTGCTCCTCAAAGCAGCAATCTCGAATTTAAATTTATGTTTAGTATGCAAAACATGGTGCAAGACATGATTAAAAATCAAAACCTTCTGCTTCAGCATCTCCTATCTAAACCATGAATGGTTTAAAAATATCATTTTGAAATGCGAACGGCCTCTGTCTTCATAAACTAAAACTTCTCGAGTTCCTATATAGATAATGTAATGCAAGTATTTATCTCGATGAATATCTGAAAGGTCTAAAACTCACGGCTATATACTGTCCATCTAGACATAAAATAAGTGAACAGCAATTTCAGAAATTTTTTCAACTCTATTGGACAACAATTTCTCGCTGCTGGTGATTATAACGCCAAACAAACGTATTGGAGCTCTCGTTTTATATAACCTAAGGGAAGGCTGCTGTGGAATACAGTTACTAAACTTGGTCTAGACGTAGTTTCTTCAGGCAAACCAACATACTGGCCAACAGATAGACACAAAAATTCCGAAGTAATTGATTTTGCAGTCTTCAAAACCTTAAAAAGGAACCAATTAACTACTGAATCTTCCCTAGATCTATCATCATACCATACGCCTACTATTACTACAATTAATTATGTCCCAAGCATTGATGTTAACCAAATAAATAAATTGACCAGCAAGCTCACAAGTTGGCTCAAATATAGGCAGTATATAAGCTCACACATAAACCCTAATGTGTCACTTAAAACGAAAGACTTACACAAGCAGCTACCGCTGCAACTCCTGGCTCATTAACAAATAATTCAATCCAAACAAATAAAAAATGCACACCAATAGACATAGAGGATATATTAAAAAAGAAAAGGCAAATACGCCACGAATGGCAAAATCATAGATCTCCTACTCTAAAAAGATCTTCGCGACATTAGTCTTCAAAAGAAACTAAAGTGAAAATCACAAAGAGACTTTCAACAATTCTACTATTACAGTGCGAACATCGATTCAACAGTGGATGCGTTTTTATTCGTTCCGTGCGTGAATCGTTTTTTTTTTCATGTGTAATAGCATATTTTTTTTAACCACAAAATACCGAAATAGACGCTCAAAATAAATTGTGATCGTTTTAGCTCGCTAAGAAAGCTGCCAACGGCACAAAACAATTAAAAACATTAAATTTAAATAACAAAATCAAAACAAACAATAAAAAACAAAAAAAAATCAATAATAATAAAAGACACCAACAATGCCAGTGGAGAGATCTCCAGCTCGAGAGAGATGTGACTCGATGGCAACAACAAAAACTACACCAGTTCAAACACTAAAAACAATAAATATTTTGTCCGCGAAAAAACTAACGGTTAAAAAAACGATGTTGGCTGCTGAAACAAAAACAAAAGAGAAATCGAGTCCTTTGTCGTGGAGCGCGCAATGTGTTTCTTCCGCTATCGCAACAACGCAAGGGTGTGGTAACATTTCTCCGGAGAGACAAAACACCAAAAAAGTTTTTGGGGATCATATCCCCAACGTAAAATTAAACCTGCAACAAGACTCACACAACGACGACCAACAACTCAAATCTCAGCAGCAAAAACATCTATTGCAAAGCCAACAACAGATTGGAGCACTACCTTCGGATAAGGAACAACCCGCAACGACGCCATCTGTAAGTATGTCAATAAGTGAGCGAACCGCATTGGTAAGTAGGCCAAAAGGACCGGCAGTACAGACTGGTATGGATCGCTACATACTAGTTAAACGGAAACTAAGTCCACAAAACGGGAATAAAGGTAATGCTCCTTAAATGACAAAAATAAATTATGATGAACCATCTGATCCCTTAAAAAATAATAGGTTTGCTCCATTAGGTGAAAAAAATTTAGATAAATCAAATATTGATACGGAGGCTGCTCCTAGTGCTAGAAGCACCAAACCGCCGCCAATCTACTTGCGCGAGCGTAGTTTAAATGAGTTGGTTACCAATGTTAGACGACTTATCGGGAGTAATTAATTAAAATGTACCGCGATGGTCGAAGAGTTCAAGAGGAACCAGGCCATCAAAGCGTTGGAGGTGCCGAAAGCGGCGTCGAAGAGGAACCTTTCTCTCAAGGAATCTACGCAAGACTCCAAGAGGGCCAAGGTCTCCAACGCGGCGTCGAACTCGGCTTCCTCCAAAAGGACATCCAAACCATTCAGCGAAGTTGCAAGGGATCCGCTTCTTCTGGCACTGATTGATGGTAAGACCAGCAACGGCAGACGCATCAATGAGATTTGGGGTGAGTTGGAGGCCAAACTTGCTGAAGACGTAATGAATTACGTCCTCTGCAACAAGGATGGTCCTCTTCCTGACTTCGACTCCTCGGAGATAGTCAGAGGCTGTAGGGTAATTAGATGTGGGGACTCGTTTTCCAAGGAATTCCTTGAAAAAAGCATTGCCAAGCTCGGCAATGTCTGGAAGGATTTGAGCATCAAAGCCATTCCAGTCAAGGACATTCCAAGGCAACCGCGTGCTCGTATCTGGTTGCCCAAAATGAAGTTGGATAACGCGAAGCTGATCGCGTACCTTAAACTGCACAACCCAGAGGTTCCGATGGATGAATGGTTTGTCATCCGAGCTGAGGAACCTCACAAACTCAGCATGTCCTTCCTTTTATCGATCAGCGGGGAAAGCCTTGCCCCGCTTGAAAGGTTGGACAACAAACTTAAGTTTGGCGTCAGGCATGCGAAACTTAAAATTTTCCAAGGCAGTGCGGACGACCCGGACGAAATTGGCGATGCGAGCAAGCTTCTCGATGAGCTTAGCATCGTCAAGAATGCCACAACATCCTGATGCTGAATGTCGTGCAGATTAATCTGCAGCACTCGAAATGTGCTACAGAGAATCTGATTGTCTTCCTCAGGGAGGGAGGCATAGACATCGGCATTATCCAAGAGCCCTGGGTGAACAGTAGCAGCATCAAGGGTTTCACGGATAGCAACTATCTACTATACTACAAGAAAGATGCAGGTAAACCTAGATCTTGTATTATTATTAAAAAAACACATTAAAGCATTTCTTTGCAGCAGTTCCAGTTCCGCTGATCTGACAGTTGTCAGGATCGAACTAGACGGCGGTAAAAAAATAGTGGTAGCATCCGCGTACATGGCGCATGACCTGCCTGCTCCACCAGACGAAGTGAGTAGGCTTGGCCAAAGCCTGTGCAGGAATGAAACCTTAATTTTAGGTTGCGACGCCAATGCCAGACATACGCTTTGGGGTAGCAGTGAAATAAATGACAGAGGTGAGTCACTTTTTGATTTTATTACACAAACTAATTTAGACATATGTAACCGGGGAAATTCTCCCACCTTTATCTTTCCGAGTACGGATGATTTCATAGGATGGGAGGAAGTTCTCGATATCACTCTTACCAATCTCAATGCCGAGATCAAAGTAGAAGGCTGGAGAGTATCTAGTCAGCGATCCTTTTCTGATCATGCCTGGATACTTTTCAGTCTTGATCTCAAAGTTGATGCCCCACCTATTTATAGGAATCCAAGAAGGATTAACTGGGAAAAATTCCGCAATTCCGTGAACTCCTCTTTAGGCAGGTATTCACCCATTTCTTCATCCCCTTCTGAACTAGATGATAGAGCAGGTAAATTCGAGAAAGCTTTTAGTTCGGCTTTCATGAACTCATGCCCTATCACTCGCAGTAAGAGTAAATTCCCGTCATGGTGGAACAATGACTTGACAGGCCTTAGGAAGCTTGTCAGAAAGGAGTTCAACGAGGCGTATATACAAAATTCCTGGCTCTCCTACAGAGAGTGTCTTAAAACCTACAAAAAGGCGATCAGATCGGCGAAAGCTAGCTCTTGGTCAAATTTTTGTGAATCTATCGAGACTGTTAAAGACTCTGCCAGACTTAGTAAAATCCTGTCCAAAGAACACTCGTGCCCATCCTTTATCAAAAAGATGGACGGGTCTTGGGCTGAATCTCCTAATGAATCATTGACTGCCCTTATGGATACCCACTTTCCAAGCGGTGATGATGAGATGAATCTAACTACTCCAGAAGATGCACAGCGCGGCAATTTCTCTGTTTTAGCTGACTCTCTCATCACTAAGGAACGTATTATATGGGCTGTCAAGAGTTTCTCTCCTTTTAAATCTCCAGGCCCGGATGGTATACTTCCGGTCATGCTATGGAACCTCAGAGACACAGTGGTCCCATGGCTGGAGCAACTTTTCAAACAAAGTATCACTCTCAACTATATTCCCTCAAGTTGGAAGAACGTTAGAGTGGTCTTTATTCCTAAGGTTGGTAGGCGTGGACATGAGTCCGCGAAGGACTTTAGACCCATCAGCCTGTCCTATTTCGTACTTAAAACATTAGAAAGAATCATCGACTATCATATTAGACTTTCACTCTCAGATGGAGGGTCGAATTCCCAGCATGCTTACCTCAAAGGTAGATCCACTGATACGGCACTACATGAGGTAATCCGGGTAATCGAAAGGTCTATTAACTCTAAACAGTATACTTTAGGAGCCTTTCTGGACATTGAAGGCGCTTTTAACAATGTTAGCTCTGAAGCCATTAAAAATTCTCTGATAGAGCATCAAGTAGATGCGGGAATTGTATACTGGACTATGTCCATGTTGCAGTCTCGGGTGATACAGGCGAATTTGGGCAATTGTAATATCACTAAATCAGTCAACAGAGGTACCCCCCAGGGAGGGGTTCTCTCATCACTTCTGTGGTTGGTTGTTATGGATGATGTGCTAAAATCTTTTGAAAAATCCGGTATTAAAGCAGTTGCGTATGCCGACGACGTTGTGATCCTAGTATCAGGTCTGTTTCCATCCGTCCTTAGTGAAATCATGGGCAGGGCGCTGAGAACACTAAGCTCATGGGCCGCTAGGTGCGGCTTATCAGTGAACCCAGTGAAAACAGAATTACTACTATTCACCACTAAAACCAAGATACCTCAATTCAACTTACCAGTTCTAAACGGAAAAGCACTTACTCTCTCCACTGAAGCCAAGTATCTCGGTGTTCTTCTTGATACAAAGCTAAATTGGAAAAATAATATTATACTGCGAGTTAAAAAAGCCTGCATTGCTTTTTATACATGCAATAAAATGTTTGGCAAACGTTGGGGTCTCCAGCCAAAGATGGTACTCTGGATGTACAGGGCTGTAGTTCGACCGATTCTAACCTACGGAGCTCACGTTTGGTGGCCAGCGCTTATTAAAAATTATAATATAGTAAAATTAGGAAGAGTGCAACGATCCGCATGCATTGGCATAACTGGGGCTCTGAGATCCAGTCCCTCAGATGCGCTAAATGTACTTGTGCATCTTCTTCCCATTGATCTTCACATCAAATTTGTAGCCGCATGCACTGCAGCAAGACTCAATGAAGTAGGGTCTTGGCAAGCTAGGACATACGGCCACAGCAGAATTTAAGGTACACTACCTAAAGAGGTAGTACCTGTAACGACTGACTACATTTCACCGAAAATAGTTCTTAACAAGAACTTTTTACACAGATTTCCATCCAGAGAAGAATGGTCATCTAATAGTGTAATCGACAAATTCGGCGTTGCCATTTTTACGGATGGCTCCAAGATGAGTTGTGGAGTTGGCGCAGGTGTTTTCTGTAAACACCTTGGTATCTCTAGATCTCTTAGACTTCCTGATGAGGCCAGTGTGTTTCAAGCTGAATTGATAGCTATCATAGAAGCTTGTAGCATTATTAGTAGCAAACTAACTCGTAAAAAGAACATAGCCATATTCTCTGACAGTCAGGCAGCTATTAAAGCATTGTCCTCTAATGTTATTACATCAAAATTAGTTCTTCAAGGCAGGAATGAACTAGATCTTCTCGGTCACAGACATAGAATAAACCTTATCTGGGTTCCAGGACATAGGAGCATAGTAGGAAATGAAGTGGCCGATGACCTGGCCAGGAAGGGCTCTGCATCGGCGCTGGATCTGGCTGTTCCGGTTCCGGTACCTATAGGCAAGGTTAAATCTGAAATCTGCAATTTCTTTCTCAATAAAGCCAAGTCTATATGGAAAAACACCGCAGGATGCGTTGTATACAAAAAAACTTGGCCGAACTACAACCTTTCAAGATCCCTTGAACTCATTAACTTGAGGCGTCGAGACATCGCGCGGATCACATACATCTTCACTGGACACTGGCCTATTGGTGAACATGCCCGCAGATTGGGAATTCCCTATAATGTCCACTGTCGTAGCTGCAAAAACACCAGTGAACCAGAGACACTGAGTCACTTCATCTGCGACTGTCCGGCTTTAGCAAGAGTCAGGCTTCGTACACTCCACTCCGCCTTTCCAACCTCATTAGAAGTCTTATCTGACTACCCACTAATGAACATTTTAAAATTCCTCAACACTTCAGGAAGGCTCCAGCATTGATCCCTCCCCGCCCCTTCAGGAGATCGTGGTAACAAAACGGCATTAATTATGCTACTTGTACTGGTGGAGTTCCACTAGTTTTCTCACTTATACTAATAATTTTCATATAGTCTCTTTGACTAAAGGACATACATGAAACCAAATTACAAATCTACACTGAGAGTAATTACCGTATTATTTCTAAATTTCTAAATGATAATAATAAAAACTACTACACATATCAGCTCAAAAGTAGCAAAGGCCTAGTATTGGTCATTAAAGGCATAGAATCCAGTGTAGATTCTAATGAAATTAAAGAAGCATTGGAAGAAAAAGGGTTCGGTGTAAAAGTTGTGATCAACATAATAAATAAGAACAAAATTCGACAACCAATGTTCAAAATTGAATTAGACCCTAATTCAACTAATTTAAAAAAAAACGAAACTCATCCTATCTATGAGCTGAAATACTTAATGCACCGTAGAATCTCAGTAGAGGAACCACATAAGCGCAGTGGTTCGGTGCAATGTGCAAATTGTCAGGAATACGGACACACGAAGTCCTATTGCACACTGCGCACAGTATGTGTAGCTTGTGGGGATCTCCATCATTCCTCCCAGTGTACAAGTAACAAAAATGAACCAAATTCGAAAAAATGCAATAATTATGGAGGAAATCACACAGCGAATTATAGAGGTTGTCCTGTGTACAAAGACTAAGTTAAATTATAAATTTGTTCAAAATTATTGTTAGATCGAAGTTAACTTAGATAATTCAATAAAAACCAGCTTTAAAAAAAATATATATGACAAAATGTCATCGTCGCTTTCTGGATCATCGTTTAAAAAAAAAAATTTTATAACTTTTTTATTAATTAAAAAACTGTCTTTTAAAATAATTTGCATATGCAATTGAAACGCCCAGATCTTCTAGTTGCAAATAGGACTCTGCTGCGAACTTCCACTGCTTCCAGTTTTCACGCCCTTTAAAACGTTCAATCTACGGCACGCTTCCCATCGACATCGCAAAAATATAAAAATGTTTATGAACAAATTTTCATTAATAGATCAATTTGTCAATAAAATTGTATTTTTATATTATTTTCTTAATTTTATTAATAGTTTTACTAGAATGACGATATACTCAAAATACATTTAAGTAGACTTGTATGTCTAAGTGCAATATGCATAACAAGTATTAGATAACAAGTAACCAAGTAACTTAAACTATACTTCAACAAATGTCGACCGAATTAACTGGTAGATCCTCTAAGTCCTGCCTTGTTCTTACCATTCGCACTCTTTTCTCAAAAAATGATGTGTTAATAATCTGCATTGCTTGTATCTGACAAATGCATTTCTAAAATGTTGTATGCAGTCTCTTGCGAAGATATTTCCGTTGCATTGATAAAATTATTTGAAATATGCTGTAACTTTTGTTTAATCGAAAAATTTCTTTTGTTTATTTAGTCCATTGCTTCGGGCAAAATCAAATAAACTCCTCGGTTTAATTTGTTAATTTAGTTAATTATATAACGACAGCAAACGTAGGCATCCAAAATAAACTGTATATTCATGTTAGCTTTATGAAGTGCTAAGATTTCTGTGTTGTAGGCATTAAGTAGTCTGTCTGCAAAAATTATTTTCAGAAAAACATGAGGTTTTTTAGGTTGGCCCTAATTACCATGTTGTACTCTTCTTATGTAAGATTAATATCCTCGTGGTTTAAAATATATTCGAAATCGTTTAATCTTGTTATTTCCTCAACGTAAAGCTGTTTATTGAGAATATCCATTACTTTTACATACTTTCTATTATACGTTTTCAACCCGTCATGGTCCTCTGGCAAAGGAAATAATGCCTCAGTTTTTGACATATGTGGATAAGGAATATTAAAACGACAAAATTTTCTTCCTCGAATTTCTCTATGACATACACGTCCATGGCGATGTTTTTGATTTGTAAAGTATTCCTGGAATCCTTCTCGGTGACCATCACATGAGATATAATTATCTATAAATTGTTCTACCCCATGCTATTTTCACTTTCAGGGTCCAATTTGGGAGCGTTTTGTAGCAAATACTTTCCATGGCAATGTGGAGATCCTTGGTGCTGGAATTCAAAACTGCAATAAAATAAATTTAAAGAGATGCTTGCTAAATTTTGAGTTTTTTATCATCATATAGAGTACGCAAAATCGGTGGTCAAAATATCGAGAACATGTGATATTTTTCATAGCAGTAGCATCCTCTTCGACAATTTCTATTTTATCTACTAATTTTAAAAGAATTATTGATAATTCAGTCCACTTTGTTTCAGCAGCAGATAAAGTTATGAAGAAAGTTGGCAGTCCAAATTGTCTGGTCATGACGAGTACTTACTTTTTTTTTCAACTTCCCAATGTGCAGGAGACGATCGCAAGCCTTTTATTATGTGGGTATGAAATTACCGTCTTCGGCATTTTCATCTGCGGTTACATCTCTGGGACTACTACTTTCTTCTGGAGCCATTACAATACGTTTTAGTTATTGTAAGTTTTCTATCGGTTCGTTGTCTAGTAATGTTTCTACACCTCAAAGGTTAAAGTCAAGTTCTTCATGTTCCATTGGTTCATCATTTAGAAATTTGCGGTTAGCAAGCAAGTCTTTAACAAGTTCTATGTCTACAGGATTGGCTACAAATGGTTCTTCCTTTGCATTTCCAACATTTAAAAGCCAAACTTTTGATATTGTTATACCATGTTCAACGTATAACTCGATGTTTATCAAATACTGAATGGCAGTAAGAACTTTTGCGGCCTGTATTATTTCCGTCATGAAATCATACTCATATTCTTTTCAACGTTTAAGCTGCAGCTGCACAACTTGAGTGTTGTCAAAAGTCCTCGGTAGCGACGTTACCGTCTAATTTACTAATATCGGAATGTTGACCACTGCACCTCTCACATTGACGTTCGTAGACATGAGAAATAATCCTGGTTCTTGGTGCAACTAACCTTTCCTACAAACAAGTTAATCCTTGAAGACATTGGGAAATAACAGGAAAGTCTAATAATTCCTATAGATATACAGGTGGAATTTATCCATTCAACACTATTTTATAGCATGTTGTGCAAAATTTCGCTTTTGTTAAGTCTAGATATAAGCTACTTAAATTAAATTCTTTGCTGGGGTTTGGATATATTATAGTAATTATATCTCGGTCCTTTTTTAATTGATTGATTAAATTTTTCAATAGTCTGTGCCGCTGCCGATCTTGTTCCAAGTGCTTTTCGCGATCTTTCGGAGATAGATATTCTGTGATGTTCAATTTCACGTCTTCTATTATCTAGATCAATCCTTTGTACCACTACACGACAGTTGGCCATCCTGTACAGAAATTCGTGCCTGCAAAAGTGTTAAGCGTCATTGGGACGAATCTCTTTTTTGTTTCATTACTCTGTACTGCGGATCTTGACGAGGAGTTACATGTGCATCCGTATTTCGTTGTTGTTCCTGTTCTCTGTACTGCAAATCTTGACGAAGAATTACATGTGCTTGTGAATCTCGTTGTTGATCATGTTCTCTATATTGCAAATCTTGACGACGAATGGAATGTGTTAGAGTATCTCGATGCTGTTCCTCTCCTCTCCTCTGTACTGTAAGTTTGTATTCGAAGTTGATCTGTAGATTTTTTGTTTAAACGTGGCATAATAGTTACAGCATAATTCATAAAAAATTACGTATTTGTATTCAAGGCTTAATAAAACTTTTAAAAGTTAATTAGTTTTAGCACTGTTAGAAATCACTATTTATGCTATCACTTTAGATATGATACTGAAAATTTTAAAGAATTTGCAAGGTATTTATAAGAAAAATTTTCCAATTAAATCCAAGAGTAGATTATAGCTGCACCTTTCACTATATAATCTAAGCCGACATTTGTACATAAAGAAAGAGATAGAGCGATGTGCTACATATATAGTAAGTTTTCATAACAAATATAGATCAATCTAGAATAATTGTAGTCATGAGCGGACGTGTTGGCAAAGATGACTGATATAGAATAGTCTCGAATAATTTAAATTACTAGAACCACGTGTTTATATTGTCATACTAACACACCACCTTATCAGCGTTACATATGGAAGAATGAACTATACGAGCTTGCGCATGGCGAAAGCTCACAAATTCCAGCTCGATATCTCTTTAACTGGGACAGACAGACGGACCGACATCGTTAAATCGACTATATCTGCTGATTAATTTTTTTTCGTATGGAAAGGGGTTGTTTGTGTTGGACTTGGACGTGGTTCTTATCCGATCATGTTCGTTTTTTTTGTGACCATTTTTTTGTTAATACTAAAGTGCTTAATGTTGAATATGAACAGGATATCTGCACTGGAACTATTTTGTGGTAAACAAACCAAAAATTAATCAAAATAGTTCCAGTGCAGATATAGTCGATTTAACGATGTCGGTCCGTCTGTCTGTCCCAGTTAAAGAGATATCGAGCTGGAATTTGTGAGCTTTCGCCATGCGCAAGCTCGTAAAGTTTATTCTTCCATATGTAACGCTGATAAGGTGGCGTGTTAGTATGACAATATAAACACAAATTTCTAGTAATTTAAATTATTCGAGACAATTCTATATCAGTCATCTTTGCCAACACGTCCGCTCATGGTTCAGGTTCGTTTTTTGTGACCATTTTTTTGTTAATACTAAAGTGTTTAATGTTGAATATGAACAGGATATCTGCACTGGAACTATTTTGTGGTAAACAAACCAAAAATTAATCAAAATAGTTCCAGTGCAGATATAGTCGATTTAACGATGTCGGTCCGTCTGTCTGTCCCAGTTAAAGAGATATCGAGCTGGAATTTGTGAGCTTTCGCCATGCGCAAGCTCGTATAGTTCATTCTTCCATATGTAACGCTGATAAGGTGGTGTGTTAGTATGACAATATAAACACGTGGTTCTAGTAATTTAAATTATTCGAGACTATTCTATATCAGTCATCTTTGCCAACACGTCCGCTCATGACTACAATTATTCTAGATTGATCTATATTTGTTATGAAAACTTACTATATATGTAGCACATCGCTCTATCTCTTTCTTTATGTACAAATGTCGGCTTAGATTATATAGTGAAAGGTGCAGCTATAATCTACTCTTGGATTTAATTGGAAAATTTTTCTTATAAATACCTTGCAAATTCTTTAAAATTTTCAGTATCATATCTAAAGTGATAGCATAAATAGTGATTTCTAACAGTGCTAAAACTAATTAACTTTTAAAAGTTTTATTAAGCCTTGAATACAAATACGTAATTTTTTATGAATTATGCTGTAACTATTATGCCACGTTTAAACAAAAAATCTACAGATCAACTTCGAATACAAACTTACAGTACAGAGGAGAGGAGAGGAACAGCATCGAGATACTCTAACACATTCCATTCGTCGTCAAGATTTGCAATATAGAGAACATGATCAACAACGAGATTCACAAGCACATGTAATTCTTCGTCAAGATTTGCAGTACAGAGAACAGGAACAACAACGAAATACGGATGCACATGTAACTCCTCGTCAAGATCCGCAGTACAGAGTAATGAACAAAAAAGAGATTCGTCCCAATGACGCTTAACACTTTTGCAGGCACGAATTTCTGTACAGGATGGCCAACTGTCGTGTAGTGGTACAAAGGATTGATCTAGATAATAGAAGACGTGAAATTGAACATCACAGAATATCTATCTCCGAAAGATCGCGAAAAGCACTTGGAACAAGATCGGCAGCGGCACAGACTATTGAAAAATTTAATCAATCAATTAAAAAAGGACCGAGATATAATTACTATAATATATCCAAACCCCAGCAAAGAATTTAATTTAAGTAGCTTATATCTAGACTTAACAAAAGCGAAATTTTGCACAACATGCTATAAAATAGTGTTGAATGGATAAATTCCACCTGTATATCTATAGGAATTATTAGACTTTCCTGTTATTTCCCAATGTCTTCAAGGATTAACTTGTTTGTAGGAAAGGTTAGTTGCACCAAGAACCAGGATTATTTCTCATGTCTACGAACGTCAATATGAGAGGTGCAGTGGTCAACATTCCGATATTAGTAAATTAGACGGTAACGTCGCTACCGAGGACTTTTGACAACACTCAAGTTGTGCAGCTGCAGCTTAAACGTTGAAAAGAATATGAGTATGATTTCATGACGGAAATAATACAGGCCGCAAAAGTTCTTACTGCCATTCAGTATTTGATAAACATCGAGTTATACGTTGAACATGGTATAACAATATCAAAAGTTTGGCTTTTAAATGTTGGAAATGCAAAGGAAGAACCATTTGTAGCCAATCCTGTAGACATAGAACTTGTTAAAGACTTGCTTGCTAACCGCAAATTTCTAAATGATGAACCAATGGAACATGAAGAACTTGACTTTAACCTTTGAGGTGTAGAAACATTACTAGACAACGAACCGATAGAAAACTTACAATAACTAAAACGTATTGTAATGGCTCCAGAAGAAAGTAGTAGTCCCAGAGATGTAACCGCAGATGAAAATGCCGAAGACGGTAATTTCATACCCACATAATAAAAGGCTTGCGATCGTCTCCTGCACATTGGGAAGTTGAAAAAAAAAGTAAGTACTCGTCATGACCAGACAATTTGGACTG
Organism: Suillia variegata; assembly: GCA_949127995.1. Lineage (NCBI taxonomy): Eukaryota > Metazoa > Arthropoda > Insecta > Diptera > Heleomyzidae > Suillia > Suillia variegata. Next base: position 24,502,531 of record OX421843.1, read on the forward strand.
CCAACTTTCTTCATAACTTTATCTGCTGCTGAAACAAAGTGGACTGAATTATCAATAATTCTTTTAAAATTAGTAGATAAAATAGAAATTGTCGAAGAGGATGCTACTGCTATGAAAAATATCACATGTTCTCGATATTTTGACCACCGATTTTGCGTACTCTATATGATGATAAAAAACTCAAAATTTAGCAAGCATCTCTTTAAATTTATTTTATTGCAGTTTTGAATTCCAGCACCAAGGATCTCCACATTGCCATGGAAAGTATTTGCTACAAAACGCTCCCAAATTGGACCCTGAAAGTGAAAATAGCATGGGGTAGAACAATTTATAGATAATTATATCTCATGTGATGGTCACCGAGAAGGATTCCAGGAATACTTTACAAATCAAAAACATCGCCATGAACGTGTATGTCATAGAGAAATTCGAGGAAGAAAATTTTGTCGTTTTAATATTCCTTATCCACATATGTCAAAAACTGAGGCATTATTTCCTTTGCCAGAGGACCATGACGGGTTGAAAACGTATAATAGAAAGTATGTAAAAGTAATGGATATTCTCAATAAACAGCTTTACGTTAAGGAAATAACAAGATTAAACGATTTCGAATATATTTTAAACCACGAGGATATTAATCTTACATAAGAAGAGTACAACATGGTAATTAGGGCCAACCTAAAAAACCTCATGTTTTTCTGAAAATAATTTTTGCAGACAGACTACTTAATGCCTACAACACAGAAATCTTAGCACTTCATAAAGCTAACATGAATATACAGTTTATTTTGGATGCCTACGTTTGCTGTCGTTATATAATTAACTAAATTAACAAATTAAACCGAGGAGTTTATTTGATTTTGCCCGAAGCAATGGACTAAATAAACAAAAGAAATTTTTCGATTAAACAAAAGTTACAGCATATTTCAAATAATTTTATCAATGCAACGGAAATATCTTCGCAAGAGACTGCATACAACATTTTAGAAATGCATTTGTCAGATACAAGCAATGCAGATTATTAACACATCATTTTTTGAGAAAAGAGTGCGAATGGTAAGAACAAGGCAGGACTTAGAGGATCTACCAGTTAATTCGGTCGACATTTGTTGAAGTATAGTTTAAGTTACTTGGTTACTTGTTATCTAATACTTGTTATGCATATTGCACTTAGACATACAAGTGTACTTAAATGTATTTTGAGTATATCGTCATTCTAGTAAAACTATTAATAAAATTAAGAAAATAATATAAAAATACAATTTTATTGACAAATTGATCTATTAATAAAAATTTGTTCATAAACATTTTTATATTTTTGCGGTGAAAACTGGAAGCAGTGGAAGTTCGCAGCAGAGTCCTATTTGCAACTAGAAGATCTATGGAAGTGTGTCTTGGGCACAGAGATGGACGTGAGAAAGAACTTCATGGCAAGATCAAAGTTTGTTCTGCTCATGGATCCGATGTTGTGTGTTCACATCCAGAATGCGGTAACAGCAAACGACATGTGTACAAATCTTGAAAGGGCGTTTCAAGATTCAGGCCTGAGAAGGCGGGTGAGTCTGCTTAGGAAGATGATTACTACGCGGTTGGAAAATTGCTCATCGATGTTACGGATATCATGAGATTGGTCATATCAAAGCAAATTTTCCAAAGAACTACCAAAAGAGCTTAAAAAAAGGACTTTAAAAATGGTGACAAGCAGAGGACAGCAAGAGGTTTCCGTGACAGTGATTGGGACTTTGACTCTGGAGCGACAACGCACATTTGCAAAGATGCTTCGTTATTCGGCTCGATGACCAAATGCCAGATTTTGAGATTATAACCGCAAATAACACACTAATACGAGAGAATGCACAGGGTAGTGTTAATATGCTTGTAACGTGTAATAAAAATAAGGCCTACAATATTGAATTTTGCAATGTTTTACATGTTCCTCATACACAATAATTTGTTATCAGTATCAAAAATTGTTAAGCTTTGGTACACTGTCCTTTATAATTTCAATGGGTGCAAAGTTGTTGACACAAAGAACGAGGCAGCGGTATCAGGAAGCTCGTGAATATACCATTCATTCATTTAAACTTAATCGACCAGAGAAGGTACTGTGTGCTGCAAAATCAGTAGGTGCTGTTAAGTTTCGGCATATTTTTTTGGGCCATCCATGCGATGTAAATTTCAAGAAGATAAAAAGTCTATTAATGACTTCTGAAGATGGGTTAAGAAACCTATTGAACGTTAAGCAAGTGTTGCCATTGAAACTTCGTAGAAGGAACCTCAGTTCAAGAATTGCGACTTATACCACGATCAGTGCTATGGCAGCAGGCCATGGTGGAGGAATACCAATCGTTAGTTGAGAACGGTACATGGGTATCATGCGTTTTACCTCCTGGAAAAATAGCTATTGCCAATAAATGGTGTTTTAAACTGAAAAAAGATTCCGATGGTAAAGATGAGCGATGTCACGTAATAAAAGGATATTCGCAACTTATGTGAATTGACTACGAAAAGACTTTTTCGCCTGTGGTGCAATATTCGTAGATACGGATGCTGTTGACAATTGCGATCAAGTACGACTTAGACGTTGAATAAATGGATGTAGTAACAGCTTTCTTGCAGCTGATGGATGATATTTCCGGATGGTTTGGAATGGAGATCCTTGCATGTATTTTAATGTAGAAGGGGAAAATTTCAATATACATATGTGGACGATATACTTATAATCTCTAATAATTCCGAATACAAGGAAAAGTTGAAAGCGTTTTTGAAGAAAAGTTTTAAGATGAAGGATATCGGCACTGCTAAATTTTTTTATATTACACGTGACAGAAAGAATGGAAAACTCTGCATAGATCAGGAACGCAATTTATAGAATATCTTGAAGAGATTCAATATGGATGATTACTAGAGCGTAAGCACATCTGTGGACGTGAACCAAAAGCTATCGCCAGAGCTTTGTCCTAAAAGCGATGAAGAAGTGAAAGAGATGGATACAGTCCCGTACCAGGAAGCAATTGTGGGTCTGTGAGTGGGAGCATAATTCAACAATAATCCAGGAAGATCGCACTTGACTGCAGTAAAGTGCGGTTTTCGTTATCTGATAGGCACTTTGGCTTTCAAGCTAGAATTTAAGAGGCAACCTGATTTTGAAAGAACTAGATTTGCAGACGCGGATTGGGATAACGACTTAGACAATCGAGACTGGGTATGAATTTCTTTTTCAAGATAGTTGCATCTTGGAATTCGAAACGCCAGACAACAATGACATTATCTACAATTGAAGCAGAATATACATATGTCGATATCGGCGGCTTTTCAGGAAGCAGTTTGGCTGAAGGCGTTGTTTGCGGAGAAAGCCAAGGTTTCTGTATTACAAATATTTTCCAAGGTAACGAAAATAATGATTTAGACAACCATGAAGTACTTCTAATAAAGCTGCTAGTGTTATAACTGGTGCACTGTTATGGAACCTCCTTAAATTCTTCGAACTAACAGAAATTATGCGTCAACGAGATGATCGAGATTTTGTGTTGGCTTCAAATAATATATCAGAAGGACTAATGACTGACACACAATTTAATTTATAAAACAATGCGAGGTTGCAGCAGCTAATGTGCCGAAAGAAGCAATTCATTTGTTGTTACAATATAGATGTAAATAACTACAATAATGTAAAATTAGCAGAAATTTAATCTCAAGAGTACAAATCGCAAGCTAAAAACGTTCTTAAAGCATTTTCACTTAATGCCAGAATCATGAAGAACATTTTAGAAAACGTAAAAAAATTTCTTACTTCTGAAACCCAAAGATTGCCATATGAAGTAACTAAAAATATCCGCAAAATACATGATAACAGTAAATATTGACATAAGTGGTGGTCTAGTTAATGGAGCAACTGTTCAACAACCAACTACATTATGGATTAATTCCCGGAAGAAAATGTTGATCTAAAAAAATGCTTCCGTAGGGTGCAGTTCGACTCCAATCTCTAAAGTTTTCAGATCTTTTCAATATAAAAGAAATGATCAAATGGCATTCGAAAGGAAGCAATTTACAGTTGTTTTAGCCGAGGCCACAAGCCAAGGAGCACCTTATACTGAAGTTGCAGTACATTTGCGAGAAGCATTTATGAGGCCAGCATTGTATGTTGCAGGGCTACAACCGCCGCAAGTCTCTTCATTCTAGGAAATTTTGTTGCTCCAAAGACATTTTCTGCAAATGATCCGGTTCGTTTAGAATTGATTAATTTAAGATCAGCAAAGTTACTGAAATTACAATACGATTTTATGGTGGAAAACTTTACGAATGAAAGAGTTTTACCACAACATCCAAAGTCTTCATGCGCATATCGAGGATATTCGTAACGATGAAATTCCACTATCATCGGATATTCTGTGCTTTGTGGAAACATGGAGTTTAGCATCAGAAAAAAATAATAGTACACCGAATTGATAGGATTTTATTTAATTTTTTTTAAATGCGCAAAAATTTATATTGATAATTTTTTTAGATGTATAAGTGCCAAATGTTAATATACAATATGAATTTTTTTTTTGTGTGTAAATTTTTAAAATTTATGTTTAAAAAGAATTATTTAAATTGTACAAAATTTATATATAAGAAAAATTAAGATTATATAAAATGTTCGAAAAATGTTATCTTAAATAATAAGATTTCACAAATTTTTTACTATTTTAAATTTTAGAAAATTATAAAAGAAAATAAGTTAAGATTGATGTACCTGTTTGAATTATAATATTTGCAACTCAGTTTATTTGTACTTGTTCGAATTCATATTCTCTATTAATTGTTTTTTCCTTTTTTGCCTTAGATTTAAATGTCACTTGTTATATTCAGTCGTTCGTAAAAAATTATACATACAAAACGTTTGTCGTCGTGTTTTTATTTTAACAGTACCAACAAACTTAAGTTTTAAATATTTAAACCAATTCAAATATGTTGAAAAAAACTTGTGTTAATAGCTAGTTACTATACAAAAATAAGTTCCGAAAATCACAACATGATAGCAATTTTGTAATCTAAAATTGTCGGTAAATGTATAGTTAAGTGAGTTAAGATGGTCGAAATTGTATAATTTTTCATGTTTGTCAGCCCAGCATCTTCTTAAGCCGGTAGCCTATTAAAGCTCTGCATGGCAAAACCATGCGGTATAGTCTGATCTGAACAAAACTTTGCACACAAAATTCGCCTTAAGTTTAGGTTTTATTTGAAGATTTCCGTAATTTTCGTTTTGTTATAGATAGTGTAAAATATAAAAAACCGAGGACAAAAATAATTACTTATACTGTATTTTAAACAAAATAAGCCAAGTATTATATTTTAAAAACTAGCTGACCCGGCCAACTTCGTACCGCCCAAAATTGATTTTTTGATTGAAATCATTTCGAGTATTTACAATTCCACACAATCCGTTCTTGAGTGATGCGTGTTCACAGGTACGCAACTTTGTTTTATATATAGATGCCGAATAGATATCATATGACTTTATCTGAAGTCCCAGTGCTGTAGGGCAAATAGTTTCAGAGATAGAGAGCAAACAAAATTAGGGTTGCCTGGGAGGTACCCCCTTTCTTTGATCCCCGCCATTTTATATTTTATTACTGACGACTTGATGCTATCGATCGAAACACGAAATGACCGAGATAAAGTTTTATGCTTTCATCGCAAAGTCAATTATGTACGTATACATTGAATGCATACACATGGTGGCGCAACAGAAATCACCCTATTGGAAGATGCTTTCATTTTTGCAAATGGCCGCCAATGTCAAATCTGTTTTGACATTTGTGGACTAGACAGGAATAAGCCATGGAGCGATACACTCCCCAAGAACGCGGGATAATTGTGTCTATTTTTTTGCGTAACAATTCGTCTGTGGTGTTGGCAAAAATCATAATGAGCGATGAGGCTCATTTTCACCTCAGCGGGTACGTGAACAAGCAAAATTATCGCTTCTGGGGAACCGAAAATCCGTGAGTGATGCACGAGAAACCATTACACCCGCTCAAAGTGACTGCGTGGTGCGCTGTTCACGCTGGAGGAGTCATCGGGCCGAACGCCGCGGGTCAAACGACAACAGTGGACGGTGCGCGCTATAGGGCAATGTTGACCGAGTTTTTTCTGCCCGAACTGGACGAATTAGGACTGGTGGACATGTGGTTCCAACAGGACGGAGCAAAAGTACACACTGCACGAGCCACAACCGACATTCTGAAGGCCGGATGACTTATTTTCCGCCACCCTGTATATGTAGGTAGCGAAGCACGAACACGTGACTTGTGACTTTCGTAATACTTTAAGTACTCCAGTTTGGTAATATAAACTCTGATATGTTATGCACTTACAGATGGTGTTATTTTTTTAACTGTTTTTTATGTTAAAGATGGTATTAATTGCATTTTAACTGCAATTCCAGCATCGAATACTTGTTCATTGATGTAATGCATGGTACACAAAAAATTCTTTTTCTTGGTAATATGTACAGGCCTCATCGCAAATATGACACTTAAATTTTATTTGATAAAATTAAATCGTTAGCCCTTTCCTATAATGATTTTGTTATTTCCGGAGATTTCAATAGAATTATCTTAGTGGTAAGCCATCTTGCAAAGAGTATACGGGGTTTGGGTCTTAAAAATCAAAGTCCTAAAATACACTGACGACATCATTGCTCTGTCTGATTCGTCTTACAAGTTGCATCATATGATCAACATACTTCAACAATATTTCGAGCTGTGGAACTTGACTATTAAACGCTTTATCGGCGAATGCCCTGTGCTGAGAACTTAAATAACGTATTATATACGTTAATTTATGTAATAATTATATGTGTAAAATCATACAATGAAATAAACAAATTCTTAATAATTATAATAATAAATAATAATAATGGTACCGTAAATGTCAATACCATATTTAAATACCTAAGAATGTATACTTAACATATAATAATTAAAAAAAAATTAATTAATATAATTGTAAATAGTGAAAAGGATAACATAATATAATATAATATAATATAATATAATATAATATAATATAATATAATATAATATAATATAATATAATATAATATAATATAATATAATATAATATAATATAATATAATATAATATAATACAATATAATATAATATAATATAATATAATATAATATAATATAATATAATATAATATAATATAATATAATATAATATAATATAATATAATATAATATAATATAATATAATATAATATAATATAATATAATATAATATAATATAATATAATATAATATAATATAATATAATATAATATAATATAATATAATATAATATAATATAATATAATATAATATAATATAATATAATATAATATAATATAATATAATATAATATAATATAATATAATATAATATAATATAATATAATATAATATAATATAATATAATATAATATAATATAATATAATATAATATAATATAATATAATATAATATAATATAATATAATATAATATAATATAATATAATATAATATAATATAATATAATATAATATAATATAATATAATATAATATAATATAATATAATATAATATAATATAATATAATATAATATAATATAATATAATATAATATAATATAATATAATATAATATAATATAATATAATATAATATAATATAATATAATATAATATAATATAATATAATATAATATAATAAAATATAATATAATATAATATAATATAATATAATATAATATAATATAATATAATATAATATAATGTAATATAATATAATATAATATAATATAATATAATATAATATAATATAATATAATATAATATAATATAATATAATATAATATAATATAATATAATATAATATAAAAACAAAATAAAAGTTATTACATTCCATCTATCACAAAAAAATCACAAAATATGTGAGAACTTAAAAATAAATTAAACAACTAATACACAAAGAAATAAGTATATTGAAAAAAATTTAAAGAAAACGAAACGATTTTAAAAAAAAATAATAAGTTATAAATAAAAGAAAATAAAATAATAATAACACACAAAACCAAATATTAGAAAAAAATTCATAAAAAGAGGTAATATGAAAACAAATTGAGAGTGTCATTGTCTTCTGCGACCCTTCCATTACCAATATCACTATATTTTAAAGTTTTCGACAGTACCAATATCAATTCAGGTATCAAAGACCAATATCAATTCAGGTATCAAAGATGTCAAATTTGAATAAAATCGGTTCAGTTATGGGTTACATAGTACTTTCCTAAAAAACCAGACATAGAACTCCTTAGCGATACAGGTTCTTCTTTGATTGCTTTTAAACTGAAATTGACATTATTCAGTGTGTCAGAATGCTTGTCAAACTTAGATTCATCAATCCATCGAATCATCAATCATATTATTGTGAGTTAGGAGAGTAATATCGAAAACATTTTACGAAATGGTCCAATACATGTCCAATATAATCTATCTGTCGTTGATATCGATACTTGCTCATACCGGCACTAGTTCCAATGACAATCACTTACTACCTATCGCTGGCTATTACGCAAGGAGTATTTGCTCATTTGAATTATGTCAATATTTAAATAACATCGACAACATATGAACACCACACTCTCGGAACTGTTGAACGCATCACCGAACATTCAATGAATACGTTCGAACATTCATTTCATTGGACAGGAATGATTGGGATCTGTGGTGCATGTATATTTTTCATGCGAGCTGAACAATCCACATTTCATAAATTCAGTAGTTTGGATAAAATATAACATTTCTTCAACAAAAACCATTAAAGTCAAAAAAGAAAACATAGATTATAAGTAGATTATACTAAAACGATATCATTAAATTATAAAGCTAAAACTAAATAAAAATTTCTCTATACAATCCATAATTAAATAGAAGTGCAATTTTGTTAAGAAACGTACAAGACCATAAGTTGGACAGTAGACACGGCCCATTTACTGTAGTAAGTATGCAAGAGCAGCTTAAGTATACGCTATGCTTAATTAGATCTGGTGTACGAGCGCTCACTTAATATACTAGCTGGCGCTCATAACACAAAGAGAGCAAGCCGATTGCATTGGCTTGGGCTCTCACATAATTAAAAAAAACTTTATTTTAGAACAACAATTTTTTTTTAATAAAGTAAACAAATTATTTTTGATAAAGTAATTCGTAAACCACCCGTTTTTTTAAATTAACTACAAATAAATATAGACGCTGTTGTTATTATTTTTTTTAGTTTCATATTATTTTAATGAGTCAAATTTAATTTTTCTCATAGCCACTGTAATAATCTGTTGGTCAGTTATATTATTTTTTGTCCTTTATTCGACTCTGTTATTTTATTACTATAAAATCTATTTCACAAACATAAAAACAATATGCTCCACTGAACAGTGCAAAAAATAGACAGCCAGATGTACAGAATTTAGTTTACTTAGTCAAATAGGGCGGTGACGCATAATAATAATATATTGTATTTATTTGTATTGTAATAGTAAATAATACGTATAGTGAGAAAAGTTATCAAAATATGTAATAATTATTTTGCCATAACAAAATTTTAAGGGACAACCATCTAACTTAAAACTTTTTTTAATAATACAAATTAAAAACTTTTAATTAAAGTCTTTTTTGTAACTAATATATAATAGGGGAAAATATTGAAAAAAATTTTAATGTTTAACTAAATAAAACTTACTGGTTATGTTCAATTGGAGTTAAAACTATCTGAAAATGCAATTAAATTAACCTGTTACTTCATCTTTCGTTGGTCAATGAACGGCTGCGACATTATTAAAAAATAATTATAATTCGGCGAAGCGACGCAATACATACTGTCTCTGCTATGGTTCCATACTCAACAAATCTCTGTAAATATTTTGATGTGGCAAATCAAGTGACGATGAAATAAAACGTGAATGAAACACATTGTATTAAAGTAATAGTGAACACTCACCAAAATATAAAGTTCGAAGTTACACCCATGCGATTGGACACTACAATAAGCGTTTTCATTTATCAACGCAATGAGAATTAGCACACATGAAAAAATATTTCTGAAAATCTAGATAATTCATACATAAAATTTAATTGATAAAGTAAAATTAAATTTGTTATGATAGTTTTTGATTTCCAAAAATCAAATATTTCGTGTGAACTAACTCTCATAAAACTTTAACCATTAACGGTAGAGTATGATTGGGAGAGGAATTAGAAGCCTCAACGAAAATTGAGAGAACAACAAAGTCATATATACACTTACATAATATTTATTTATATTATGCTTACTACATCTTACCTACATAGATATTATAATAGTTCAAAAGTAAAAAAAAAATTTCCAAAAAGTTTTAACTTTAAGCCTCTGAAATTGTATCTATTAGTGCTAATTTAAAATATTGAGTCATATTCATAGTTATATAAAATTACAAATTATTTATGTCCTAAGTCACTACCATTTAATTTTGGTCAGAACAAGAACACGTAATATAAAAAGTCAATGAACCCTAATTGGAGCAGATCCAAAACAATTTTTTACTAACAAAACAATAGAAATAACACTTTTAATCCACAAAAATATAAAATGTACAATACCGTTCTTAAATTTTCGTTTTTTATGGAAAAACTTCAAAAATAATTATTATTTAATACACAATAACTATTTTTTAAGGCAAAAGCAAAAGGTTTTTTTATATTTTTAAACAAAAATAAAAGTTGCGTTTTTACTATAATTGTTTCATATATAATATACAATTAGTAATTAATAGCAAAAAGGATAATACATTTGGAAAATAAACTGTAAGACTTTTATTTATGCCCGAAAAATAATTAAAAAATGACTTGTATTTTCGCTTTAAAAAAAAAAAGCAAAATTATTAATTAGTAATAATCGAAGTTTTGTTTAATTCAAGTTTTTTTTTTAAATGTAGTATTACAAATAATTAGGAAGAAAATTATCTGCTATGCCAAAGTTCATACTATAAAAAATCTTTCAAAAAAAGGGTGGATCATTTTTACGCCTAACACCATTGCTCAGAAGCTTGATGTGCTATATAGAAAACATGTAACGGGATGCACCGGGAAGAATTAAAGGAATTAAGTTAAAATATACGATGACATTGCTAATATTGCTCCTAAAAATTTGGGATTTTGTTTCTGAGTTTGTATGCCGATAATTTCACAGCCATAACTCAGAATCGCTACAACGGTGAATACCGAAAAGTTCCGCTAACTAACGGGAGCACCGGGAAGTTCCGTTACTAACCGGGAAGTACCGGGAAGCACCGAGAAGTACCGGGAAGTTCTGCTACCATATTTTTTAAGTGGCATTGCAACGCATGCCGGGCATTCGCTAGTGTTAAAATAAATGTTTCTATCTTTCTAACTTCGTTCAATCGTTTCTATCTTTGTTTCTATATTTCTTTCTTTGTACTTCTATGACATTTAACCGAATGCGATAACATTTTGGAAAGTTGGTGTGCTCAAAGTAATGTTTTGGGCAAAACATATATTGGGAAGGAATAATGAGCTATATAAAGTCTGCCACGCCTACTTATCACGCCAAAACTGTGCTATGTGAAAATATTCGATTATTTTGCTAATACTGCTCTTACATTTTTTTGTTTTCGGAAGTTGTGGGTTGTATCGATAACTTCACCAAATATGAGCGTGGTTTAATCTGTTTAAAGCCTAACGCCGTAACTCATAAACGAAACGGTGAGTAACTGAAAGTTCAGTTAAATAAATATATCATACATATTTCAAAATAAAACCCGGTCTTATAAGCCAGTATAATAATGATTGTGTCTATCTTTCTTTCTTTGTACCCTATGCGTTTTTGAAGCAATCATCCGATTGCGTTGCTATGATTACTCCCGGAAAGGTTTTGAGCAAAAAAATCGACAACACTCACTATTCATGAAATTAAGTAGAACTATTAAGAGAAATATCTTCGGTTATACTAAAACTCAAATAGCCTCTGCCATTTTAGAAAACAAAAATGTGCTTTTTGTAACTCATACTCGTATGTGCTTTATTTTTAATTTTTAAGTAAGATTTTTTCTTATCCGATCAAGCCCATTTTTAGTCATTAGTTTTGTGTTACTACTTAAGTGTTAAATATTTGAACTGTTTATCTACAATGCAAATATTTTTAGTAATTTTAAGAGAGGGAGTTTGTATGGGACGTAACCTTTGCTTGAAGAAGCTCATAAACCAAACTTCAGCTCGATTTCTCTTACGGCTGTTATCTCTGGGACGGATGGATAGGCAGACCGACCGATTATCAAAACCGTCTTTTAACTGCGCGGCTACCATTAAAAACTATAAAATAGGCCCACGGAACTCTCAAAAACTTTTCGCCACATCAGTCTATTAATAAACCTTCACATAAAACATCATATTGAATCTTTAATCTCCCTTCATAAAAATCAATTTGCACATATAAAAGGTAAATACACCGAGTCTGAGCTTCATTACCTTACAAGAAAAATCAAAAAATCCTTCGAGGAAAATAACTAGCTATTTGTGCATTCCTAGACATAGGTGCATCCGATAATACTGGTTATGAGTCCTAGGACTATAGAGGGTCCATAAAGACAAAGATGAATTCTAATTTGCTTAGGTAAAAACCATGCTCAAAATCGAGACATTTCCTCAAGTTTAGGCTATACCAACGTTAACATCAGGTTCATTTTCCAAGGTCGGTGTCGTCACCCCCATTTCTGTGGTCTTTTGCAATCGATGATCTCATGGCCAAATTGACTTCATCAAGCTTTGAAGTGATCGGTTACGCAGACGACGTTTCTGTACTAGTCACAGGAAAATTCGGAATTACGACATCTGATCTTATGACTATGCTCATTAAATTATATATCAATGGAAGATTGCTCACAAATTTCGTAAGAAGAAATAATAGTGCCATTTTCTAAAATATAAAAACCGTATTAAAAATATAATGAAGTCAAATATCTGGATGTTACACTAGATTAAAAACTGAACTTGAACTCATATAAGCTATACATTAAATGAAGCAATCAGAGTTATGTGGACTTTTAAACTTTTCTTTGGTATTAAAAAATGTATAAATGGTCTTCTGGACACAAATATCTGCCATCCAACAATAAAACAAACTTCAGCGATCTGCCTGCCTCTACATAACAGCGGCCGTAAGGTCATGTTAATGCATATTAAAAAATTGCAGTAATTTTTGCCATTCGCATAACATTATTTCAGAATCCAACATATAACCAGCGATAATTGATACATAGAGATGCGTCACATCGCTTTTTCAAGGTTGGTACTGATAACGATTGAGTGGCGACGGTAGGTCGTACCAACAAAATACACGCAAAATTTAAATTCTCTCATTTCGCTCTCAGAGAACCCGAGTAGCTTTGCGAGTTGAGAGAGGACAGCCGAACGCAAAACGCCAGCGATCGTATGTAACGCGTTTGCTACTGTGTGCCGAAAATTAGCAAAAACAACAAAGGAGCAGCATTTGTTTTCATATTTGTCGGACTCAAGCTTCGATGCGAATTTTGATATTTTTCTTCTTCAAGGTCATTCTTATGAATGTGTTAAATGTATGCGCGCAGCACTTGTCATGAAATTCGTTGACCTATCTCAACTTTAATATTTTCGGCAATTACAAATAAATGCAATATCATAACCCATATTTTATTATAATAATCATGCTCATTTTTATATAGCCTAAATAATATTTATTTCCCAATTCCATTTCTTTAATTAATATTCTTGGCAATACCTGCAGAAAAGTTTTATATTTTTTTAATCAAATTTAGTTTTATATTTTTATGTGTATTTACGATATATGTACATACATAGATATCTACATGTACTATTTTTCGTTATATATATATAAAACTATAAAACTATATATGTATATATATATATATATATATATATATATATATATATATATATATATACATATATATATATATATATATATATATATATATATATATATAAAACTAAATTTTATTAAAAATATAAAACTTTTCTGCAGGTATTGCCAAGAATATTAATTAAAGAAATGGAATTGGGAAATAAATATTATTTAGGCTATATAAAAATGAGCATGATTATTATAATAAAATATGGGTTATGATATTGCATTTATTTGTAATTGCCGAAAATATTAAAGTTGAGATAGGTCAACGAATTTCATGACAAGTGCTGCGCGCATACATTTAACACATTCATAAGAATGACCTTGAAGAAGAAAAATATCAAAATTCGCATCGAAGCTTGAGTCCGACAAATATGAAAACAAATGCTGCTCCTTTGTTGTTTTTGCTAATTTTCGGCACACAGTAGCAAACGCGTTACATACGATCGCTGGCGTTTTGCGTTCGGCTGTCCTCTCTCAACTCGCAAAGCTACTCGGGTTCTCCGAGAGCGAAATGAGAGAATTTAAATTTTGCGTGTATTTTGTTGGTACGACCTACCGTCGCCACTCAATCGTTATCAGTACCAAATTTGAAAAAGCGAAGTGACGCATCTCTATGAATCAATTATCGCTGATATAACCCTCATCACCCGACACGGAATGCATAGAATAAGGCGAAACGTCTGTACATATCTCCTCCTAATGTTTAGCTTTGGCCAGAATTCGTCTTAAATATTTTCAGCATTGAACTACAAGAACTGTACAAGAACTATTCTGTCGTTCACAGGGAAGGTAGAAGAGATTCTTGTAACGTAATCGGGCTTGAAGTACAAAAGATCTTTAATGATCGCAGTGTTCTTAACACTTATAGTTAGCCCTCAAGCTGTTTACACCTTGTTAACTGACTTAACATATCTGATTTCGTGTGGACCACTTTTAGGAAATATATCCTTATCCCAATGTCAGTGCCCCCGAGACAAATATTTTAGCAGCTTTGTAACATTGTTTAAACAGTATTGTGGAGAACACGCTGGTTATTGGCAGGTTTTAAGCAGGGAAAGGCAGTCAGTCGATTTTCATTTTATAAGAGCAGTCTGGTAGTAGCAGCAATGTGGCGAATGTTTGGATTGTTGAAACAATTGATATTCTAAAAGCGGATAAAGAACATTTAAAAAACGGAATGCAAGCAGCGTGCCACATGGAAATATGAAGATTTTTGAAATATTATGTAGTATTATTTTCGATAGGATGAGCGTTATATGGATTTAATTACACCTACATTTGGTGGAGTTGTCGGCAAAACCCATACCAACTCAAATAATCGAATAACTTTTCTGAATTTAACAAATTGTAGGCGTAATATATGGTCGTGTCAGATTGTTTATGGTATATCATTATATCCAAATCCACCGAACTTTTTCATTTTCACTGATTCTAAAAGTTTTAGAAAAAATATTGAAATTTGCTTCCAACTTTATAATTCAGATTTATGTGGATAATCAAGCAATTATTATGGTTATATATAATGGAAAACAAAACCATTTCCAGTTGATATAGTTTTTACAATTATCCGGATATAACAATATCAACGTAATGACAGCACAGATGGCCTAACAAAACAATATTTTTTTCACTCTAAATTTAAATTTTTTTTTTAACGTAACTAAATATACCACGATAAATTTTGAAAAATCTTTACAAGTCAGGGCTGTTAAAACTTTTATTTACTATTACATCTTTTTTGTTTAATCATATCAAGAACTAGTAACCTCAACAATAAAATCTAAGGCTTACAATTTTGATCGGTTTCTCGTAAAGGTGGGGAAAGAAAGCATATTACTAAGAGAGTAGACAATTTTGAGAAAAGAAGGGTTAAGACTACATAACAAGTAACTAAATAATGAAGAGTTGAATTTAAGTCACTCCCGAAAGATTATTTTAACAATATTGAATTGAAATTTATCTATATTTTTTAATTATCCAACATTCTACTTTTCTATAAAAATATTATATTAAGTTTTCAGTATTAATTTTTTGAATTCTATTAAATTGTAAGTACCCAATTATTGTAGAGTATACTAATTCTTATCAACTGTTCTGTAATTTTATTTACAAGTCTTCCTGAGTTTATTTGCACTGTGTAGTTAAATTTTTATATTTCTCAAATACCGTCCACCCCTGATTTATATACCAACCTTGCGATTAATTCTATCAATTTGTCTATTTTGATTCTCTAATTCAGATCCCATATCTAAAGCCATATTTCGTAAGTTACCAATCATGGTGTTAACTTGACCCATATTTTCTTCCATTTCATCTTCTCTTGCATCGTTTGTAATTCTGAAATAAAATATTAAAATATATAATATATTCATAAAATAATTGAATAAGAAAACAAATGCAAACCTTCCAATATATCCTGCCTGGGCCATCATTCCATTTCTATCATCCATCACTCTTTGTGGTTGGTTATTAACAACCTTTCCGTCATCATTTCCCTTCCAGGTCCCATCGTCTTCCTTAAACGACTGACTCCTAGACGACAACTCTATTATGATTAGTTTAACTTTAAATAATTTTTTAACACAAACTTGTTACAGGGTAGCACACAAATTCCACAACATTTTTCCATTCCACTTAAATTTTTCTCAGCTTCTCTCATATCGGCATTAATTTGATCCATTCCTTCTTCAATTCTGTCCAATTGTTCTGAAATTAATATTTAATAAAAACATACTTATTTTAAATTTGTATACGCAAATTTAGTAACCACAATGTTCCAAAACAAGTAATCAATTTCAGATCGGATAAAAACTACTCCCCACCTATACAAATTTAACTTTTTTATGGGAGAAAAATTATTAAAAAGTTGCAGTGTAATCAGTTAAATATATAACTAACCAATAGTAACACGAATTTACCGAGAAAAAATTTTTGTGATCGGTTAAGAAAAATACCTAATTATAATAGAGACATACAGCATACTTGTGATATAAGCATTTATTTTGTTGCATAGCTTCTTTTAGTTTTGTAAAACGTTTGTATACTAAAAGAACAATTTATAAATATAGTTATAGAATTTATTTTATATAATAAAAAAAGGAATAATATTATTTTTATGATTATTGTATATGGTAGTATGATTTTAAATAGTGATGAGGGTTAACCTCAGCACTGTCTCGCAAACCATAAATGAAGCGTAGACAACCTTGATAGGAACAGCTTTGCTGATATATTCATCTACCTCTGTCGTAGAAGCTAACAAGAAGAGCAAGTCGGATGACACAACCTGGTCTGGTCAACCCAGTGATGTTAACCATACCGATATTACGTTATTATACAGTAATTTGGTTGCAAATACAATAACAAGTGATTTTTCTAAATACTATGGTAATTAAAAAAATAAAAACATTTACCGTACTTTTCTTAAAAATAAAGAAGTATTGAAAATTTGGCAGTATTTTTTTTTTTTAAATACAGTAATTGTCCAAATTGCACAGTGAAGACTCTTTTTTTCTTTTGTTCTTCAAATACTTTTTGGAACAAACTAAAAAATGAAATAAGAGAAAAACAAAAATTTTTAAGATTGTAAACCTTTTATTTTACTTGTTGATCTTCTTTTATGAATATATTTTTCTCTAATTATTGGTAAAAAATAATTTGAAATTTAGAAAAAGCTATTTTTTTAATGGTGATGAATAATTTTTTAATATCTACAGTAACTTTTCTGTAAAAACAGTATTTTTTTTTTGGAAAATACAGTTAATTCAAAAAATTTAGTGAACATCAACCTGTCAGTGGGCAGATATGTGTCTGCTTCGGTAAAAAATATCAAAAGAGCTCCAGCTTGCTGATGGAAACAACTACTGAACAAGATATCGCAGGTGTTCACATTATGGTGTATACTGTGGTAACTAAGAAAGTGGTTGTGAAAGCCTCGGGAAAAATGAATTAAAAACATTTGCTTTCTCAGAGAGTATGTTGAAGTTTCTAGGAACCAAGCTGTGGGTGTTAACTAAGCCCAAGAGACCGCTCTTGCTTTAACGGTCTAAATACGGGCAAGGTCCTTCATTTCAAAAACAAATAGACTTTGTCGAAAGTCAAGTTTGGGATGTCATAGCAAAACCTTGTTACAGGGTTGCACAAATTTCATAACATTTTTCCATTCCACATAAATTTTTTTCAGATTTTCTAATATCGGAATTAGATTTATCTTCAATCCTGTCCAATTGTTCTGAAAATAATCTATATATATAAAAATGGATTCTTTTTTCTTTATTTATTTATATATTTATTTATTTATGTATGTATGTATGTATGTATGTATGTATGTATGTATGTATGTATGTATGTATGTATGTATGTATGTATGTATGTATGTATGTATGTATGTATGTATGTATGTATGTATGTATTTATGTATGTATGTATGTATGTATGTATGTATGTATGTATGTATGTATGTATGTATGTATGTATGTATGCATGTATGTATGTATGTATGTATGTATGTATGTATGTATGTATGTATGTATGTATGTATGTATGTATGTATGTATGTATGTATGTATGTATGTATGTACCCTGCAGGGAAACGCGTACCAGTAACAAAATGTTCTAGTTCTACACGAGTCCTGTTCTAGTGTCAATTGAACTAGTCGTAAAAGTACTAGAGATATACTAGTAAAAGAGGAACAAATTTGGGCTAATATTAAAAAATATACTTTTTTAATGATTTTATCAAAAGAAATTTTGTAAAGCGAACTCGGCTCCTAGTTCGCTCGCGTCACAGTGACTTATTCGTTTTTTTTAGTTACTTTAGTGTAATTAAGAAAAAATTTGTGTCTTTGAATTGAATTTAATAAATAATTTTGAAATATTCAATATTTTTTCTAAAATACACTAAAGTCACTAATAGAAAAAAAACGAGCAAGTGGCTGTAACTAAATCGGCTCCTAGTTTGCTTGTCTATAAGTTAATTTCGGCGTAAATGTTTTGATAATTCTTGTATTGCCATATGATTTTTTAGTGATCGATAAAATATAATTTATCGAAAAACAGAAAATGTTAACTTGTAAACATTGAAAGTTTTGTGACTGTTGTGAAATATATTTAAAATATAAAAATTAATAGCAAGGAGGCTAAATAAACAAGAAACGGAACTTTATATAGCAAATATAACGAGTGAACTTGTCAGCAAAATAAATGAGGAAGTGGTTCGTAAATTTTCGTCAGAGAAAAAGTGCTAGAAGAAAATAATGGACCGCCTTGTGCGGCTGCATCAAATTCATCTTCTTCAAAAAGTTTATTTAGAGATTCCCGCAAATCTTTTTAGGAAATACAAGTTAACACGCTCGGCTGAGGCCTATATGCGTGGTGCAATATGATATGCACACGCGTCTGGCCTAGTTGCTGGTCATCGCCACCGCAGTTTCACTAAGCCAACATTGCCATGCTGCAGCAAATCGTCACCGTGGGATCGCTAAGGCAGCAGTTAGGAATATTATAATGTAATAAATTAAGGTTACATTTTAAGTTAGCTTAAGTTATTCTGCCACTTCAATTTTGGCGTTACTTGAATGCAGTTCAATAAAAGGTAATTTATTGCATATCCAATTTAATTAACTTGTTTCATTTACAGGAAAAGGGCCCAGTGGCTGGCCCCAACTCTAATTTTGTTGATCCTCCCATTGGGAGTGATCTTAACTTACATGTTACTTGCTTTGAACACGGGAAAAACAAATACTTTTGGGTAGTTACATAATATTGGTCTGTTTCTTTTTTTAATGAATATAATTTGCATTAACAACCGAAAGATTTGCAGAATTACAAAAAAGAAAAATGTTACTTACACAAAAATATGACTCTTCTAATTATGTTATTTTCAAAGAAGTGTCTAGCACATTTTTATTTATTCATATTTTTTTTAACTACACATTTAATAGTCAAATTAGTTATTAAGTTCAAACGAAATTAAAATTGTTTTTGATTAATGTACGAATTTAAAATGTTTATGTTTAAATAATGATATATATTTCAATAAAACTATTTTAAATCATTCTGCAGTAATTATTGTTTAATTTAATAACCAGTCATTTTTTGCGAATTTTAAACTGAAGTTACAAATAAATGATTTTTGTTCCAATTTTGAACTAGAGACTTTATGTCTAGTTACAAACTAGTTCTATTTGTGCCAAATTTGAACTAGTTACTTATAGTCCACTAACGTTCTAGTTCGAATCCAGTTAAATTTGATCTAGTTCATAACTGGCGAATGTATGTATGTATGTATGTATGTATGTATGTATGTATGTTTGTATGTATGTATGTATGTATGTATGTATGTATGTATGTATGTATGTATTTATTTATTTCTTTATATCTTTGCAGCATATGCGCGTCTAAGCCATGCATCCTATTGCAATGAATTTGGGGAGTTAATGTGCTAACGCCAAGGATGGTTTCGGGCAAACATAAATTTGCAATATGCACCTTTTACGCCCACTATTTGTTAAACTAACTAAAAAAACTAAGTAGAGAAATAATCTATCTCTAATATCGAGGTTTAACTCAATTTAACGCCAAAATATACGATAACATTACTAATATTGCTCCTTAAAATCTGAAATCCGGATTATGAGTTTGTATAAACACTGTCGGCAACTTCACCAGAAAAGGGCGAGGTTTAATCAATTTTACGCCCATTTTCTTAAAAAGGGTGAATCAATTTAACGGGAAGAATAACAGGATATACAAAATCTGCCACTCCCACTTATTAAGCTCACAATTTGTTTAATTAAGTGAAAATATACGATGACATTGCTAATACTGCTCCAAAAAATTTTAGATTTTGTTTTTATATACACCTTGGCTTGTTATGACTATCAATTAGTAAAAATAAAAATGCATATTCATCTGACTTATCAAGTGTACTATGAAAAACTTTAACATTAACTTCTTTTATAAAGTTAAACGATATTGTATCTGATGATAAGTCAACCATTTGTTACTTGTTTGCAGATTTCTTTAAATTTAAATACTCAAATAAGATTTACAATAGAAACAGTTACCTTTATTAATTAAATCCGATTTGCATAAACTTAAAATTATATTCCAGATTGTTTTTAAAAATTGTCCTGACGATACAATAACAAATATTTTTGAACTTTTGCTATACACTGCAATTTTTTCAATTCGTGGAAAGAGTCGTTTAATCTTCCTCTACACAAGTCTGGAAACAAAAGTTCCGTGTCAAAGTATTGTGGAATTGTACAAAAAAGTGTTTTACCTAAACTATTTTAACATATAATAACAATGCAAGTTGCATACAATATGAATACATACATCTCACCAAGTCCCCCGGACCAAATGGAATTTATCCAATCGAAATTCAGGAATCGTTAGATTTACTATTCTCCTGACTACTGATAATATATAGAAGTATTCCTGATCTTAATCACATTCACAAATTGTGGAAACAGGTGAGGGTAGTTTTTATACCAAAGGCAGGAAAATGCTCACATGTTCATCCCAAGGATCTTAGACCAATTAGTCTTTCCTTTTTTTTGGAGAAAATTCTAGAAAGGTTAATAGATCTCTATCTCAGGCATAAACTGGTAATCAAACTATTATCACATAGTCAACACGCCTACTTAAAGGGTAAAGGGAGTCCTCTCTTATGGAACCTGGCGATAAATACACTTCTAGTAAACCTGGAGAGGGCGGGATGCAGAGTGATCGCGTATGCTGATGATGTTGATATAGCCATCTCTGGTAAATATTCTTCCGTAATTAAAGATTTAATGCAGAATTCTCTTAATATTCTTTCTAACTGTAAACCCTCAGAACACCGAGCTTTTGCTCTTTACTAATAAACATCACATACCAGACTTGGAACATCCAAAACTTAAAGGTACCCGTCTAACATTCTCTGATAGAGCTAAGTATTTAGGAATTATTCTAGATAGGAAGCTTAACTGGAAACGACATACCAAAGAGCGGGCCAAAAAAGCTAATATAGCTCTGTACTCTTGTATAAAAGCCATTGGTAAGAAATGGGAATGGCAGCCTAAAATTACACACCGGCTATATACGGCCGTAATTTAGCCTATTTTGACTTACGGTGTGTCTATCTGGTGGCCATCACTGCATAAAATAACTAACTCAAAAATACTCTCAAGAGTTCAACGATCTACGGCATTGTGTATTAGTTTCGCTCTGCGTACCACACCCACCATGACGCTGCGACCATTTGACATCTTTGGCAAAAAACTATCTGCCAATAGAGTTAATAGACTCCTGGCCTCATTACAATGGAGAACGGGAAATAAAGGACACTCATCTATACTTCAAGTATTCAACAAAATACCGGACCTAGAAGACTACATCACACCAATGCTTATATTTGATAAGTATTTCAATGTATCCATCCCTTCAAGAAACGATTGGGAGCAAGGCGATCCTCTTTCAACGCCATCCAAATTTACACTGATGGTTCAAAACTTCTTGAAAGAGTAGGGGTTGGAGTCTACTCTGAAAGCCTAAACCTCAATATTTCATTTAAGCTACCTGACCACTGCAGTGTGTTTCAAGCTGAAATAGCCGCTATCCACAAGTCAACTTCTTGGCTTCTGGAGAACAGGATATCACGAATCGAAATCCTTCTTCTATCTGACAATCAAGCTGCTCTGAGAGCCCTTAAATCAGTTCAAATTTCATCAAAAACTGTCCTCAGTTGTTGCAAATCTCTCAATGAGATTGCGGAGCAGCTACAAATCAAACTATGCTGGGTTCCCGGAAATAGGGACATTCCAGGGAACTGTAAAACTGATGAACTCGTTCGACAGAAAATTGCTACCCATTAACAACATGTAAATTCCACATCAGGGAAATCTCTATCAGAGAAACTTACTCCAGATGGATGGGGAGTAGTATATGCAACATCTAAGTGACGCCATTACAAACTGACTAACTGAGTCTTCACCTTTAGTAAACTACATATATAGAAATTAATTTATCTTTCTTATTCCCTATCTATGTATGTATGTATGTATGTATGTATGTATGTATGTATGTATGTATGTATGTATGTATGTATGTATGTATGTATGTATGTATGTATGTATGTATGTATGTATGTATGTATGTATGTATGTATGTACCCTGCAGGGGAAAAGACTAGTTCTGAACTAACAAAACACTAGTTCCTTTTTCACCACCACTGGTACGCGTTGTATCTCTTTCCCATGGAAACAACTGGCGAATTTAACATTGCGATGTCCTACGCGGTGGCAATTAGCCCGCTCTGCATCCCTTTTTCTCTAGTTATGAACTAGAGAAAATTTAACTGGATTCTAACTAGAACGTTAGTGGACTATAAGTAACTAGTTCAAAATTGGCACAAATAGAACTTGTTTGTAACTAGACATAAAGTCTCTAGTTCAAAATTGGAACAAAAATCATTTATTTGTAACTTCAGTTTAAAATTCGCAAAAAATGACTGGTTATTAAATTAAACAATAATTACTGCAGAATGATTTAAAATAGTTTTATTAAAATATATAATATTATTATTTAAACATTAATATTTTAAATTGGTTCATCGATAAAAAAAATAATGTTAATTCCGTTTGATTTTAATAACTAATTTGACAATTACATGTGTAGTTAAAAAAATACGAATAAATACATACATATGTATGTGCTTAATACTTCTTCGAAAATAATACAAGTACAAGATTCACATTTTTCTTATTTCAAAATCTGTAAATCTTTCGGTTGTTGATGCAAATTATATTGATTAAAAAGTGTTTGTTTTTCCCGTGTTCAAACCAAGTAACAAGAAGATCCTCAAAAGATTTGCGGGATTCCCGAAATGAACTTTTTGAAGCAGATAAATTTGATGGAGCCGCACAAGGCGGCCCATTATTTTCTTCTAGCACTTTTTTATTGCGAAAATTGTCAAACCACTTCTTCATTTACTTCGCCGTTAAGTTTATGTTATATTAATGTCCGTTTATCGTTTAATTAGCCTCCTTGCTATTAATTTTTATATTTTAAAACTATTTCACAACAATCACAAAACTTTCAATGTTTACAAGTTAACATATTTTGTTTTGCGATAAATTATATTTTATCGACAATCGCACATCACTAGAAAAATATGAGGCGATACAAGAATCATTTACCCCGAAATTTACTTAAAGACTTGCAAACTAGGAGCCGATAGAGTTACAGGTACTTGCTCGTTTTTTTACTATTAGTAACTTTAGTGCATTTTAGAAAAAATATTGAATTTCTCAAATTTATTTATTAAATTCAATTCAAAGATTTTAACATTTTGTCTTAATTACACTAAATTTTCTAAAAACAAAAACGAATAAGTCGCTGTGACGCGATCGATTCCTAGTTCGCTTGTCAAAACTTTCATTGATGAAAGTTTAAACTTTTATTAAAAAGTACTAGCTTAAATTACCCAGCGTTGCCCGGGTTCTTTTTAAATAGAATCAAGTCTTAGTTTATTTGTTAATTAAGATTAAAAAACTTTCCAGCCTCGCCCACCATTTTTGGAATTATATTTGTATTTGTATGAATATCTGGTTAAGTTAGTAATTTTATACCAAATTTGTTTGCAACACTTTCCGTTACTCCCCGTTGTGTGTTCGTAAATATTGTCACCATGTACCACTAAACTGCGTTTCGCAACTGTTGCAGTTAACCTCTCCGATATTCGCATTTGTATGTAACTAAAATTGTAGCACTTTCCGGTCAGATTTAGTTACTATGAACCAAATTTCTTCATAGTAGTGCATCACGTTCCTGAGCTATGGCGGTGGGTGTTAAATAGACCCCAGTTTTGGTGGGATGGTAGATATAGTTCCCAAACACCTTCACACTAAAGTTAATCATCGTACAATATCACGTTTTTGAGCTATAACGGTGAGCGTTCAATTGACCCGACCACGCCAATTTTTTGTAAGATAGTAGATTTAGTCACCATACGCTTTTATACAAACGTTTATCTTCGTAGAGCATCGCGTTCCTGATATATAGCGGTGGGCGTTAAATTGATCCCACCACGCCCACTTTTTTTGAGATGGTAGATTTCATCATCATACACTTCTATATTAAATTTTATCATCATAGATCACAACGTTCATGAGATATCGCGGTGGGCGTTAAATTAATCCCACCACGCCCATTTATTATGTGGTGGATTTTGTCACCATACACCTACATACCAAGTTTTATCATTGTAGACCATCGCGTTCCGAAGTTACGGCAGTGGGCGTTAAATTGATCCAACCACTCCCACTTTTGGTGGAGTTGTCGACAGTGACCATACCAACTCAAATTCCTAATTTGTGATTTTTTGGAATTTTATTAGTGAAATAATCGTTTTTGTTGACTTAATTTGACTACTTGTGGGCGTAATGTGTGGGCGTGGCAGATTTCATATAGCCTATCATTCCTTCCAGACCCATCTCGATATATGATCCAAGTTTGAAGTAAATCGGTTCAGCCGTTTAGGCGTGAAAACGGTACAAACGAAAATAAATACACCTTCCTTTATAATATTAGTAAGGATTTTATTTAATAGTAGCCCAATTTGGTTCCTCTTTTACTAGTATATCTCTAGTACTTTTACGACTAGTTCAATTTTCACTAGAACAGGACTGGTGAAGAACTAGAACATTTTGTTACTGGTACGCGTTTCGCTGCAGGGTCTGTATGTATGAATGTATGTATGTATGTATGTATGTATGTATGTATGTATGTATGTATGTATATATGAATGTATGTATGTATGTATGTATGTATGTATGTATGTATGTATGTATGTATGTATGTATGTATGTATGTATGTATGTATGTATGTATGTATCTATCTATCTATCTATCTATCTATCTATCTATCTATCTATCTATCTATCTATCTATCTATCTATCTATCTATCTATCTATCTATCTATCTATCTATCTATCTATCTATCTATCTATCTATCTATCTATCTATCTATCTATCTATATATCTATCTATCTATCTATCTATCTATCTATCTATCTATCTATCTATCTATCTATCTATCTATCTATCTATCTATCTATCTATCTATATATCTATCTATCTATCTATCTATCTATCTATCTATCTATCTATCTATCTATCTACCTACCTATCTATCTATATATCTATATATCTATCTATCTATCTATCTATCTATCTATCTATCTATCTATCTATCTATCTATCTATCTATCTATCTATCTATCTATCTATCTATCTATCTATCTATCTATCTATCTATCTATCTATCTATCTATCTATCTATCTATCTATCTATCTATCTATCTATCTATCTATCTATCTATCTATCTATCTATCTATATATCTATCTATCTATCTATCTATCTATCTATCTATCTATCTATCTATCTATCTATCTATCTATCTATCTATCTATCTATCTATCTATCTATCTATCTATCTATCTATCTATCTATATATCTATCTATCTATCTATCTATCTATCTATCTATCTATCTATCTATCTATCTATCTATCTATCTATCTATCTATCTATCTATCTATCTATATATCTATCAATCTATCTATCTGTATATTTTCCCTTTTTTTTATTAGAGAGGGTTAAAATCAAAATATCAGAAACATCCTCAAGGATGCCGTCACATCTATGGTATGTGGGGCATGCTCCCACTAACACTATAACAATCCTTCTCACTCGGCTAATTTCCACTTTGGTACCGCATTACTTCAGGGTGGAGCCGCGCTTGTGTTTATTGACTACAACAGGTACCTGCGTTCAGATTCCTCTTCGTTTATGAACGTATGGAGGTTATACGCTATCGATAATATTCACTGCTCATTGGTTGAGTAAGTTAAATGCGATAGTGTATTGCACTTTTGACTTGTCAAATGTTTGATACCGTCATGAGTACTAACTCAAACGTCTGCGATTTTCTTCGGTCGATCTAAGATAGTCCGCATCCACTGGAAATTTGTGTTTGCTGTCTGCTGTTGTTGTCGCCGTTCCGTTTCCATGTACCGGAGGCGCATCATTATTTTAGCTGAGAAAGTTTTAACAGCATTCCAGTTACTGTTGAATGCACACGCAATTTGCAAAAGGCTGTTTGGAGACAAAGGATGATCCAATGACATCTCCAGTGTTTGTCGTTCATCTCTGAAATATTCGCATCGGAAGATTACGTGTTCTGCGTTTTCAACTGGATTGTGACAACGTGGACAGTAAGGATTGTCCGCCAGCTTCAAACGATAAAGATAATAAAGAAAACATCCGTAGCTACTTATTAACTAGGTTAAGTGATAGTCAACGTCGAACGTGCTTCCTGGTCACCAACGGTGTAATTTCTGGTATGAGCATAAAAAACGATCGGTTCTACTACCTTGTTTCTTGTCTTCTGTGTTGTTTGAAACTGAGCCGTGTATCGATCGTGGCTGCCAATTCGTAACTTTATCTGTTCCCTTTTTCTCCGCGAACTTATAAGTACCGCTTCTTTTTTTTGAGCTGCCAATTCGAGTCCTGCTTTGTTTAGCCAACGTTGTACTCTTGCATTTTTCTACCAATTGTAACGTGGGCCTGTATGAGGACTTTTCTTTCTTGTCTCTCTGATCCTTTCTCTCATTTTTATTACTTAAGCTTAAGCACTTCAAATATTGTTAAAGATACTTTTCTGACTTTCATATAAACTCACGTCGGTCTGTAATGTGTGTGAGGATGTTGAATGGATGTAAGTAAGTGTGAAAGTGAATAGATTTTGGTATTGGGTACATATGCGATATTTTTGTTATGTTTGCAAAGAACGAGAGAGTGGGTTTGATGTAACCCGAATATGCAGTGTTTGCAAAGTTTTTTGTAATATTGAGCCTTTGCTGCGTCAAGTTTTTTAATTAGCAATCATTCAAAATTCTGACAGTTGACCACTTGGAGCGTATTTGCTGATCTTTAAATTTTCCGTTTTTATATTTTATATAAAACAAACAAATTTGTTTTCGTTGGCGGAAATTCCATATAAAGTAAGCGCTAGATATTAAATTTAAATTTATTTTTATTAATTTTTGTGTGTTTTGTTTGCATTATTTTTTATTTTAGAAATCAAATTGTCTAGAGAATTTAATCGACTATATTTTTATATACATAAATCTGCTTGAGGTAACTATGTATATTAAAAGGAAACATAAAAATTGCAAAAAATTATGCAATGATGTTATTTTTCTTTTAGGTCCTGTGTTTGAGGGTAACAGAGGCCTCAAGCAGGATTTTTACTCTTCAGAAATACAGAAGAAGACAAAAAAAATAGGAATAACTGCCTTCAGTAGACAGGCAGGTTATTAACCTTAACAGTTGTGTAAAAATAAATAAATGAAAACAACAACAATTAAACGACACTTTTAACTTCGATGATCGTCACATGCTATCCGAAAGAGAGACTCACAGAAAAACATAAGCCAAGTCGGAGCTCTCTATTGCGCTAATTGTGTGTTTTATTACAAAAGTAATGAAGCAAAAACCTAAAAAGGGAAAAGATACCCAGCCGGCATTTAAATTTTGCTTTTATTTAGCAGAATAAAAAACTCGTTTAAAAAAAGGGTCACCAAACAATCGAGCTCTTCCAACAAACTTCCAAATGCTGGCTGGGTACACACTAATATTATGTGCTTAATTCCGAAACTTTGTTTGATAGCACTTTAGGTGCTACAGTTAAGAATAAAAAAAAACCTAATAGGTATTATTAACAGAATACAATTAAACGAGAAAGACAAAAGATTATAGTTTTTATTTTTGATTGTTGTTTCAGATAAAAATAAGATTTATATATTAGGTGTACAAATAAGTTTCCGCCGTTTTGAGAAAGATGGCGTTGCACGAGGTTTACGTTGGAATTCGCAGATGGTAACCTACTTGAAAATTAGTTTGTTTATTCCTTATCATGTTATTAAGTTCGCATTAGCATCATATATTTTTCTTCATCTAAAAATGTGTCAATTTAAGCCAACTAAGTGTCATTTGCGGGAACTTTTAATTTATTTTTTTAATTTGAAAAAATCTGCTGCTGAGTCGCATCGATTGCTCGTAGAAGCATATAATGAGGATGCTTTGAGTGAGAGAACATGTCGTGAGTGGTTTCAAAAATTTAAAAAAGGTGATTTTGACATAAAAGACAAAGATCCAGTGGAAGGCCGAAAATTTACGAGGATGCAGATTTGGAGAAATTATTGGGTGAAGATTCGTCTCAAACACAAAAGGAACTTGCACTTAGTTTATTACATGAATTTTACTATTTAAATTTAATAACCACTTTTGTTTGATATTTTTTTTTATCATTTGTTAAAATTTGCAGTTGAATATTTATAATTGAAGACTTATTTTGATTTTTTAAATAAATTCTTTTTATGATAAAATTTTGATATTTTTTATATATGACTAGCGAATGCCCGGCATGCGTTGCAATGCCAATTAAAAAAAATGGAAGCAGAACTTCCGGTTCTTTCGTTAGTAACGGAACTTCCCGGTACTCCCGTTAGTTAGCGGAACTTCTCGGTACTCACTGTTGTAGCGATTCTGAGTTACGGCTGTGAAATTATCGGCATACAATCTCAGAAATAAAATCCTAAATTTTTAGGAGCAATATTAGCAATGTTATCGTATATTTTCACTTAACTAAACAAATTGTGGCCGTAATAAGTGGGCGTGGCAAATTTTGTATATACTGTTATTCTTCCCGATGCATCCCGTTACATGTTTTCTATATAGCACATCAAGTTTCTGAGCAATGCTGTTAGGCGTAAAATGATCCACCCTTTTTTTTAAAGTGTGCGTTAAATTGATCCAACATCGCCCATTTTCGGAGAAGTTATCGACAGTGTCTATACAAACTCAGATACCAAAATAATCGAATATTTTAACTTAATTTTACAAATTGTGGGCGTGGCAAAATTTTTTATTGCCCTAAACCTAATGAATGGTTAATGCGCCTATTTGGTACAAAGAAAGATAGAAAGAAAGAAAGAAAGAAAGAAAGAAAGAAAGAAAGAAAGAAAAAAAAAAAAGAAAAAAAGAAAGAAAGAAAGAAAGAAAGAAGAATTTATTTTTATATATTGTGTATAGATGATGTAGGTAGTTTAATCTTGTGTTAGGAAAAGTTGTTTTTGCTTTCATAATGAGTAACTGAGCTCATTAGCATTGGTGTGGGTGCCTAACCATGGTTTGAGCAGATAGGCGTAAAGATCAGACAGACGTTTTAGATGTAAAATAAGATAAACAGACGACGAACGTAGGTTTTCGACAGACGGACACAGCAGGGAATAACGTAAATGTAAACTGAGTCTTGTATGGTGGGTTAAAAGATATAGACTGAATATTTGAATGTGAGTGCATTTAACTTGAATTCACAATTTATTGATAAATTTTTTGTGTTTTTTTTATTAAAGTTCAAATTTATTTAAAGAGTTTTTTTATTGGCACAAAAATTCTTTTGTTTGAGTTGAAAGTGTTAGTATTTTTCTGCAAGAAACTTCCCCGAACACGACGAGCACTGTGACAACTGCGACAAATACAACACAACTAATTGAGACTCATAACACAATTGATCCAGCTGTTTGTCAGTGACCACCAGTGCAATATCGTCTGCATAGCCTACGATTGTAGCTTTATCAGGTTTTCAGCTTCAGTACCTCGTCGTACATGGCATTCCACAGCGTTGGCCCGAGAACTGATCCTTGAGGGACGCCGCCGGTGACTTTGTACATTCTTGGACCATTGTTTGTATGGTACTGCAAGATTCTGTTGCTGAAGTAGCTATGGATCATGCGCAGTAAGTATTTAGGAACTTGGAGTCTCCTGAGAGACAACATGATGTTGCATTTTTGATGTCTAGCATGATGATTGCACAGTACTTCATACGTGTGTAGGATAAAGTGCCAGCACCACGTGGCTGTGTAGTGTGGGACACGTTGGTTGAGGTGCTCTCGGTCCTTTCACTGTATATATATATATATATATATATATATATATATATATATATATATATATATATATATATATATATATATGTATATATATATATATACTGTCAGAGGGACATTATTTTTATTGTGTTATATATGCCACCCTCCACAAATCGATTATATTTGGTTCTCAATATTATTTTCATTTTTAACAGAATTTTTTTTCTGTATATGTTTTTTTTTAATGTTTTTTCTAAAAAAATTTAGTTAAATCTTTTCAGACCGCTCTCGTTGGTTTCTAGTAGTCATTTTTCTAGATAAAACCTGCTTGTACGTTCATTATATTTGACATCAAAAAGATAATTAAAAAAATATATCTTATTAACATATTATCGACGGAACTGTACAAATCTATTATAGAATCTTACCTCCTTGTTCATCCAGCATAACAATACTCCTCATTCCAACTTCCGCGCTCTAAATAAAAATATATTTTCTAATAATTGACTTATATATGACTTTAATAACATTATTGTATAAAACAGATAATTTAAGCAGCCAGTAGTTAAGTTGGTAGTGCATTTGTCGTAATTGTATTCTTTATAATGTGTTTTTAAATGTGAGTCAAACTGTATTGTTGGATGGTCGTTTTAACATTAAATTTACCAGAAAAACTTTACGTTTACTTTTTTTTTATCTATAAAATACATTTTTACAATACATGTAGAAAAGTATCAATGACGTCAATTAAAATCAGTTAATGAACATTTTAGATAGTAACAAAATTTGTATCAATAAAAAAAAAAAAAAAATTAAATATATTAAATTTGCTTTATTTTACGTTTTAGGTTAAATTGACAGCTGTTTAAAACCATTCTTTTGAGTCCTCCCTCAGTATTTTATAAGCGATAAAATGTTACCAAGAGAGATGAAACCGAATGAAGTGAACCTCCTACCGTATAGTCGCATTCGCACTGGTGTTCGACTGTTTATTTTTTCCCGTATCTTGACAACATTTACAGTAATCTTAAAAGGACGCCCTTCTAGCGTGCTTTCCGATAAGACCTTTAATAACTCCGACAGTACTTTGTCCTAAAAGTATTTTAATACAATTTAAGTTTAATTCCAGCCAGGTTAGCCTACTTGTTTCAAAGTTACTTGTTTGTTTCTCTCTAGTTTTTGCAGTGTCGTGGTGGACTTATATATTAGTAATTTACAAGTTGCTAGTGGCATTGGTATTGATGCCTTATGTGGAGGATTGGAAAAGTTGCACCGCACCTTGCTAATTCATCCGCCTAGTAGTTACCGTAGATATCTTTATGACCTAAACCGTATGATTTAGAACATAGGTTTTTTAATAAACTGTTAGTTTTTAAATGTGTTCTTAGTCTTGGGAATTGATTTGTAGCATGTATGTAGCCACATAACGGATTGACTTATTTTGGCTGAATTTTTTTTTTGTGTTCGTAAATTTTAGGACAAGTAACAAACTTATCCGGAAAACCGATAAATTCTACATTTTGTATGAGAATGCACTTAACATTTTCTTTGGTTCATTTTTAAGCCGTTGAATAGAAAATAAGGTTAATTAAGCAACCTCAATTTGAGAGCTTAAATGGAGAGTATCACTTAACCTCACTAAATAATACGAAATATATTTTTTGTCATAACTTTAGTATTTGATTTTATAAACGATATGTTGTTGAGGAGGTCTCGATGGATGCTACATTTTCGTTTTAGGTGTTATTAATCTCGAAAGTCATATTTCGCTAGAGATGTATGGTACTCAGAGTTGTACCCCCTAAATACTATTTTTTGTTCGAAAAAATTAAAGCTCTCAAAAAATCTTTAAATTCTTGTCCAAGCAGTATTCGATTAAGTTTATAAACAAACAATTTTAACTAATAATTTCGAATTTTCAAAATTTGTAAAAATATTCGATTATTGCTCCTAAAAAAATTAATTTTAGTATCTGAGTTGATTTGGTCACTGTCGACAACTTCACAACAAAAAGGATCAATTATCATACTTTTTGAAATATGTCGGATCAACTTCTAGCGAGAGAATGGAGCTATTGAGCTAAAACTTTGTACCCAATTTTCTATTATGCTTGGGAACAACTGATTAACAGAACCAATTAAGTTGGTGAATGTTTTTTTTTAAACCTGGTTTTTATTGAATCATCTAAGTTAACCTTGATCTTACAATAATTTTGAACAAAATTTATAATTTCACTTAAATTATTATTTAAATAATCAGTTTTATTGCCCGAATCCAGTGATTAAAAAAAAAATATACGGATATCAATTAATATATGATAAATATTATTGATAACGTTTAAAACGTGATGAATTCAGAGGTCTCAGTAAATTTCTTGCTTGAATGTTTGGGTGAAACGTTAGCTTCATTTTTTACTTTTGGGTAAGATTCGAGATTTCATTCGATACTGTTGGAATTTTAAAGTCTTTGTGCATGTTTGTATTTTTTATATACAATTTGTTGCAGAATTTTAGAGTGAGCTCTTTGGCTGTTCCCAAGAGTTCAATTCCATATGTCCATATGGGTTTTATTATACTTTTGTTTAATTTGACTTTGTACGTGAGATTAAGTTTAAATTTTCTTGCTAAATGCCAATGTAGCTCAATTTGTGTAATTTGTTTTTGCCATGTAAGTCTTCGGTCGAGGTAAATACCGGGGTACTTAGTTTCGGAACTTTCGGGTACAACTTGGCCGTTAACTTTCAGAGCAGGGCAAGTGCCACTTCTTTAAGTAAAGGTTAAATGACAACTGTTTGATTCGTTGTCTTTAATTTTCCAACGAGCAAGGCATTGTGTTTGTAGGATAACGAGGCTGCATAATAGATCTTTCAGGTCGCAGTGCATCTATAACCTTTATAAACAATAATAATAGAGTGTCTAAGTGTTCGTGCACGTAATGAGGTGCCATTGGGTACTTTTGAGCATATCGGCAGTGTAGAGAATGTACAGTAGTGGATCGAGAACACTGCTCTGTGATACATCGGCTAATATTTTGTATTTTCGGAAGATAAAACTTTTGTGTTGTACTACAAATTTTATATTTGTGATATCTTATTATCTTATTATATTAAACGAGCTAAGTGTGTATATATTTATTTATATATTTATAATTATCTCCAGTATCTCAAGATCGGCTCAAACGCTTTTGCAGAAACTTTGTAGTTTGGTGGTACTTGACGAAATAAATAAAATATTGCGACAAGCCTTTAAGTAGGCGAAATCGAAGTTTTAACTGGGCATGGTCAAAAACTATTTTTTCAAATAAAATGAGAATGGGTGGTCTATAATCATTCCAATAATTTTGTAAAAATACTTTTGTGAGCGTAAGTGGGCATGGTCAAACAGTTTTTTAAACAAACAAGATTTGGTTGATTGTGTACTTTATCTTGAAAATGGCTCTAACGATTTTAATGAAACTTGCCAGTTTGCCGTTATTTGGTACAATAATTATATTGCGACCTCGGGAAAACTTGCGAGGTGGGTAAAAAAGTGAGCATGGTCAAAAATTATTTTTTATTATATAAAATATGAATTGACTTACTGTTCTTTGATCTTTTTTGGTATTTAATTGATTGATCATTTACTGGAAATAAAGTTTTAAAAATTCAATTAGTTCTTGGGGGAATCTCTTCCATTGGGATTCCTCCAGAACTTAAGCTCGTCTTCTAAAAAAAATGTTTCTTTTGGCACTAAAGATTAACAAAATCCATGTGCTCTTCAAAAAAAATTTTCACTAGATTCTCCAGAACCTAAGTTTGTTTTCCAGAACTTATAAATGCAAATTAGTTCTATTGGCTCTAATAAAAAACAATATACATGGGCTCTTTAAAACCTAAGTTCTAGAGAAACCTAACCGTTTTTTCCAGAACCTTTAAATGCAAATCAGCTATATTGGCACTAATGAACTGTAAAGTACCGCCGGGTAAGTGAGTGAAAACCTGAAATTAGAAAAAAGGTCGAAGCGGGAACCGTCTTAGCCACTAGCAAACAGTCTTTTCTCTTTACAGAACCCGTACAAAATCATATTTTATTACAGAGTCCCTTATCATAAAAACAAAAATTCACCTATATCAAATGGACCGACTTGATCTTGGCCTATGCTAATAAAACCCACAAAGATCAAATTTTAAACAGAAACGAGATCACCTTACAAACCAAATGAGCCGTTAAGATGTTATTGTAGGCTCGCGCTTTTATACTTTTCCAACCATGATCTTTTTATGCGAATTTAAAAGATCCCTATGTAAATAAATTTAAAAGAAAAACCATTAATTTAGTAATTTACAACGTCATACCGATAAAGTTAAATTTATTTAAAAATCACTGAAAATGTAAGTAATGTAATGGGTATAAGTATCATTGACATTAAATAGAAAAAGAGAACAAAAACAGTTAAAATATGTTTGAGTTTGATTATCAAATACTATCAAAAAAACGCACAAAACATAATTAAGTTTGTATTATTTTGTCTGTCCTCTCAACTCACGCATTGCCAGATGAAAATTATTAAAAAAAATTTGAGTCTGCATCATCTGATCTCTTTAGCTTAACATTCGTCTGTTTACAGAATGACAGAGAAACAGAGCCACCAAAAAGCGAGAGAGAAAAATTTCAGGAGAATTCTAATTTACATGTACACATTCACATTTTATTAAAACAAAAAAAAAATATCTTAAGTGAAAATAAGAAAAAAGAAAAAAAAAATGACTTACATACTTGTAGTTTAAATAGCAATTGATATGCTCGATGACGATGTAAGGCCTTCCACGTACCGAAATTGCTGTGCTGTTTTTTTCACTTTTTCTTTTACTTAAAATTCACCTTACTCAATTTTCCTTATTTTAGTTTTTTGGCATCATATTTTTACCTAGTTTTTGCCTTCTTTTTTACATTACTAATATTTTAAGAATTTGTTTTTTTATTAATATCAATTTTTAGCGTATTGTTTTGATTTATTTTTTTATTTTTAACGATATTTAATGCACTACAACCACATTTTAAACTATTATTCTATATTTTAAATTTTAAGCATTTGATTGTCTTTTTTCATATTTCAATTACTTTTTTCTTTATTTAATTAAATTTCATATAAAATTGCCAAAATATATGTATTTATGTATACATATATGTATGTATAACAAATTTGAACCGAATGGAATGTTTTAGGGTATAAAGGGTTTCGTTTTTTTACACTTTCACTGCATTCATTTAACTACCCATCATGACTAGTTTTTAAGTAATTTTTACACTTTTAATTGTTAAAAAATAAGGTTTTTAAATAAGTTTTATGTTATTTTTATTTTGGGTATTTATAATTTTTCACACTCGCGTTTCTGTGATCATCAATTGTGTTACTGCCAACTCGTCTGCAAGCCACAGTTTGGCATATGTAAAAAAGAGAAGCTCGCTGAAGAACTCTCGTGACTAACCATGCCATTCGTTTTAAAGATAATTCATTTGACTTAATTTTATGGGAACTTTTGCCGAATGCCTCAATTCATAAAATTAATTGGAATTGTATTTAAAATGTTTATAAAAAATTTAGCTTTAAGTGTTTATCAAAATTTATATAAAAAAGTATTGCGGAGATTGTATGTTTTAGTTGAATGTTTTAATTTATTCTGCAATTTAAAATTTAATAAATAATTTTCAAGTAAAAAGAATGAATTTTTTCCTATAATTTTACCTGAGATTTTGTAGCAGAATTGGTTCAGTCTACTGAGCCATGTGTTTTTTTGTGTTTTACTTCGAGCATCAAAATTTTACGCCGAATTCCAATAATTGGTTGCAAATGTGATTTTGCAAAAATCAAAAGTCGTGTCGCATGCACAACCAGATTTTATAAAAAGTCTGAGGTGCGGTATTCTATGAACAATATCGCCAATCTGTATGAACATACGACTTTATTTAAATCTTGTTAAATTTACAATATTAATTAATAAAAAAATAATTAATATTGTATTATTAAAAGGTTTTAAGGTTTAAATTTAAATAAAAAATTAGTTTTTAAGATCTGAAATTTAAGTTTATTGTCGTTATTATAAAAACCCTCTCCACCGTGGCCTATATAATCTACTCTACGATTTTAGAATTTGATTTGCTTATTGTAATTAAGCCACCAAGATTTTTGTTTTTTTTTGGAATCTCTTTCATTCGAATTTCAACAAAATAAATAACAACAAAACCAGTATGTTCTTCGAAAAACACGTGTCCTCCAGAACTTTTTACCCACTAAATAACTATTAAAACCATGTGCTTAAAAAAAACATTTCCACTGCGAAATCTCCGAAACCTGATCGTTTTCTCTAGAACTTTTAAATACAAATCGTTTCTTCTGTCAAAAGTTTTTACACGCGGCTTTTCAGCGATTGAGTGAAAATGAAGAAGATGAAAACCGAATGCACATAAATTTGAGGAGAAGAACACTTAGGGAATCCGGGAATATTTTCATAATACCTGACCAGGAGTAAGTTTTTTTTTATATTCCGATTATTCACTATACAATTGAAGGTGATGAATATAACATTATGCCAATTCAATTGGCTTTATTTGGGAAAATATTAATGCATTTGGGGGTGAAGTATAAAGTGCTTCTAATGATGTTGACACAACCTTTACCAGTCAGGACGTGGTTCTAATGCGTGTCATCAAAGGGGCAGTGCATACAGAGGTGTAAGGCAGAAGTGCCTGAAACCTAAGTAACGACCATTAGGGCAAATCGCCACTCCTGCACGAGGTGCCCCTGCTTTCGACAAAAAATGGCGAATCTAGTGAGGTAATCTCGAAAAAACCCGTAATCCCAGGTGTTATCATACCGTGATTATGGGATGAATGGCACTACGTAAGTATGTCTTCTAACGGTGCCCTCCAGATATCGGGCGTCCTCTGGTTGTAACTTGCCTTACCGCAACATCGGGGCACTGTTGTGGCTGACTTTCGTTCCCCTTTGCTCGTGGGACCAAATGGCAGAGTCAAGTAAATTAAATATTTTAAAAGAGGCAGTAGTGCCTAAAACAAACCAGATCATTAGTGACCTTTCGGCGTCTTGAGCCGAATTACCAACAACTTCGCAGGCTATAAGGGCATCACAAAGCCCGTCTAAAGCCAGCGACATGGATATCGATGTTGTAGACTTGGGTCTCAGCGATTACTAAGGAAGAGAAGGAAAAGCTACAAACATCACCGGCTCGTGGCTCTAAACCAGTAGAGGCAAGCGACAAGAAGGTGCGGCTCAGTGGTGCCGCCCGGAAACGTCTAAAATACCTCCTAGGCCAAGAGCATAATATTTAGGAAGCAAGAGAACTAGCCCAAAACCCAGTTTCTCTGAAACGCCAACGCTCTAGCAGCATCACACCCAAACAAAGCTCTTCAAAAAGAGCTAATGTTGGAGTAGTACCTTGCACTCCTAAAAAGATAGCCGTGATCGCGGAACCTGAAAGGCCAAAGGCAGCAGTGCCTACCCTGGAGGGGGATGTGGACATGGCTCAAATGTCTTATAAGGATGTGACGTGCAACACAAAACTGGGTATCATATCGCCGGACTACCCAACAACATTATGGTCCACTGATCAGCAGAAGGCCATCTCTGAGACGATACGCAAAAACCAGGCTGGTAAAAAAGTCTGTTTTCAATAGCTGTACATTCCATGCTGGATGGCTTGTCATCTCCTGTGGCAACGATGACACAGTCATATGGATAAAGGCATTAGTACCTTAACTAAAGCTATGGAAGAATGCCGAACTTAAGATCGTAGAAGGGAACGAGCTACCACGCCCCCCAATCCTATATCGGCTACTTCCCAGAGCTGGATAGCACAACCACAGAAGACATACTTAGCCTCATCAATGGTCAAAATATCGGACTAAGGGTCCATGATTGGAGGGTACTCAACCGAGTACGCAAAGGGACGGTTGCGGAGATAACATTCGCAATCGATCCTTCCTCCGTCGATGCCCGAAAAAATAGTCAACTCTGGTTGAACTACGGCTTTGGCAGGGTCCAAATACGTCCAAAAAAATAAAAGTGAAGGTAGAGACGAGGCACTGGCAACGAGTTCTTTTACTGCCGGCCCATTTACTTCAGCGACTACAAGGGCAACAATATCTAAGCTACCAAAGTGCTCAAGAGCAGCAACAGCACTGGCAACAACAACACCTGGTCCTAAGGCTTAATCGGACGTCGAAAGACGTGCGAAGGTTGCTGAAGGCATAAGAATGAGACCACCGCTTCGTGCCGACCGACGCAGCCAAGACCACGAATACCCACGTGCTCGCAAAGACGACAGATCCCCAGAGGAGGCGGTCCTGCTTGGTAGCAACAGGGGGAAGAAGAGGACAGCGATTTCCCATAGAAGGGCCAAATAATGAACCTACCCCCACAAAAACCAAGCAACCAAAGGCAACTCGGATGCCTTCAAATAAATCTCCATCATGCCAAGACAGCCTCGGATGTACTGGTAAGGAGGTTTAACGCGGAGGTCTTGGATTTAGTTTTCATCTAAGAACCATGGGTGCACAGAGGAGGCATAAAAGGTCTACAAAACACTAACGGTAAGTTAATTTACGCCACCAAAAAAAATCGCCCCAGAGTGGCATTGTTAGTAAAAAATGAACTAATCTATCTTCCTATTTAACAGTCTAACAGATTTAGTTGCGATATTGGCAAAAGTGCCTACCAGCAAATTGAAGCATGAGATCTTCCTTGCCTCTGCTTATCTACCGGGAGAAACTGACATGGCATCAACAAGGGAAGTTATAGCCATAGCAACGACATATTTGGTGGATCCTTTGCTGTGATGCGAATGCGCACCATGGGGAAACACAAATATCAACCCAAGAGGTGAGTACCTTCTTGAGTTTTTACTTAGGTATAATTTAACTTTACTTAACCGAGGAAACGAACCGAATTTCATTTATGCTATACATAAATAGCATTTAATTATACAAGGCCCTAAGATGCGCTAGGTCGCATTGGTCTTCTCCGAAAATGTTAACTCATTCACCTAAGGTCATTCACGCCAGGTCACATTGGATTTCATCGAATATAAATTTGTACAAATTTTCACCACATGATTCAAGTTCCCATGATGCACTGTTGACCACGATGTTCGCTGCCTATATATATATATATATATATATATATATATATATATATATATATATATATATATATATATATATATATATATATATATATATATATATATATATATATATATATATATATATATCTAAGACTTCCCCTCGTATAGCATTAATTTTTTATATATGCAAATATATATATATATATATATATATATATATATATATATATATATATATATATATATATATATATATATATATATATATATATATATATATATATATATTTGCATATATAAAAAATTAATGCTATACGAGGGGAAGTCTTAGATCTTACTCTCGCAAGCCACAATGTATCGTCTGAAATCTCAAATTGGCATGTGTTACAAGAAACATCATTGTCTGACTATAGGCACATACGGCTCGATGTGGGTACAACTGCAACACAAGCAAAAATTTACCAAAACTCCAAAAATTCTAATTGGGATATCTTCCACTTTAACTTACAACTTACAAAAAACTGCTCAAAAAATCATATTGCTCTGAAATCTGCGCTTGAAATGGAAGCAAAAGAGCTTCTTTCAAATATTTCGAGTTCCTTTCATGAAAGTTGTCCTGAAAAAGCGCAAAAACTACGCAGGGATGTCCCTAGGTGGAATAAGAAGTTTAGTGACCTCCGAAATAAATCAAGGCAACTGTTTAATATAGCAAAACTAACAGGAGATTTATTCTCCTACAGAAATGCTCTAACTAACTATAACATAGAATTGAGAAAATCTAAAAGAGCTACTTGGAGAGATTATTGTGAGAAGATTTCAGAACTTCCAGACGCAATTCGCCTTCAAAAAGCCTTACTGCATATGTACCCTAAAAAAGCCAGATGGTAACTTCACGAAAACCCCGGAAGAAACCAGCCAACAACTGCTGGACACTCACTTTCCGGGATGTTCAGTTTTTAATGAGCACCCAATACTGATGGTATCTTTGATATCTAGCAGTACTGAAGACAATAGACCGACAAATAGATTGTTTTATGAAAAGCGGGTACAATGGGCTCTATCATCATTTAGTCCATACAAATCTCCGAGGCCAGATTAGATATACCCAAGCCTACTCCAGCAAGGTGTCACCTATATTGTCCCTACACTGGTCAGATTATTTAAAGCAAGTCACTTGCTAGGACAGGCTACAATTTGCCTATCAATGCGGAAAATCTACTGAGACTGCAATACACTGCCTAACAGTAATTGAAAAGGCTCTTGAATCCAAAAAAAAATAGCTCTGTGTGCATTTATTGACATATCAGGAGCTTTTGATAACACTTCTTATGAGACAATATGCAAATCCTTCTTCAAAAAAAAGTATCGTCATCCATTGATAATTGAATATTAGCTTTGCTAAAGACGG
This sequence comes from Suillia variegata, assembly GCA_949127995.1. NCBI lineage: Eukaryota > Metazoa > Arthropoda > Insecta > Diptera > Heleomyzidae > Suillia > Suillia variegata. The sequence continues at coordinate 24,544,008 of OX421843.1, forward strand.
ACTATTAGTGTAGAGCTTGAAGGAGAATTGAGATCTATCACAGCCACAAGGAGTTGCCCGCAAGGAGGTGTACTCTCTCCGCTTCTGTGGACGCTAGTTATAGATGAACTCCATCACAAGCTTAATACCCTAGGTTTTCACAATCAAGGTACGCAGATGACCTAGTATTGCCTTTAGTAGGCTGGCATGAGCAGCGCATTTCAAACCACATGCAACAAGCCTTACAAATAATTAAATAGTGTGTAGAAAAGGGCTATCCATCATCACGACTAAAACTGCACTGGTGCCGTTTATCAGGAAAAGGAACAATAATCTTACATGTCCGGTCCTTAACGGCACCACAATTCAATTTTCAAACGAAACAAATTATCTAGGAGTAATCCTTGATAAAACGCTAACTTTGAACCCTCATCTTGAGAAAATTACAAAAAATGCTACAAGGGCATTCTTTGCCTGTCCAAGACTTTTTGGTAAAACTTGGGGTCTTAGTCCCAGAATGATCTACTGGACATTCACCACGGTTATCAGACCAATAGTCACTTATGCATCTCTTGCATGGTAGCCTAAGGTCAAACAAAAAAGACAGCATATTGAGCAAACTACATCGCTTTGTTGGCATCAGTGTTCCAGGTGCTATGAAAACCTATCCAACTGATAATGGGGGTGCTCTTAAACATCCATCCACTACCCAGTCTAATAGAAACGAAAGCCAGTCGTGGCGTCTTGAGATTAGTGGGTAACGCCGAACTAAAAAGCGGAGATTTTAAGGGACACTTAAAGATTTTAGAAAATCTTCAACAAAGTCCCTTGTTATATAGAGTCGATACCTTATCTTCAAAACCAATATTCTTAAAAAAATTTCAAATCATTATTAATGATCGTGAAATCTGGAGAACCAATTCCATCAATTTAAAAACGGGCTCCCAAAAATGGTTCACAGACGGATCATAACTTGCAAATGGTAAAACAGGGGCGGGGATATTTGGCCCGAAATTCAAAAAAGCAATCCCAAAGGGTGTATACCCAACAATTTTCCAAGTAGAAATTCATGCTATTGAAATCTGTGCGAGGGAGTGCCTTCGTAGGAAAATGAGAGGAGCACATATATAAATTCTCTCTGATAGTCAAGCGGCTCTATAAGCCCTACAAGCACCAAATTCACCTTAAAAATGGCATATGACTGCTTACAACTGTTAAATATACCGGGTAATTTCAACACTGTAGTATTATTATGAATACCGGGACATGAAGGTTATCAGGGAAACGAAAAAGCTGACTACTTAGCAAAACTAGGAGCCAACATGCCCTTCATTGGTCCTGTGCCCTTCTGTGGTCTTTCAAAAAGCCACTCCAATGAATCTATCAGGAAACTAGAGGAAAAGAAATATGCCGATCACTGGCTCAATAGCATAGGTCAACGGCAAGCAAAACAATTCCTCATCCCATCAAAGGGAATATCTATAAAGTTACTTTCGCTTAGTAGAGAGGACTTATGCATTTTAGCTGGTTACTTCACAACTTAAGATATCATCTAAAAAAGTTAGTCCTTTCTGACACTGACGTCTGTCGTTTCTGTGAAATGGACACTGAAAGTTCAGAGCATGTGCTCTGCGAGTGTCCTGTACTCGGGAGACAAATATTTTGTCACTTCGGTGACACTGTTGTAAATCCAAATACACTTTGGAACAACAATCCCCAAATAGTTATATATAGGCCATGCACAATAGATCTTGTTGGTCGCAGCTTCCTGGCCTTTAATAATAATAATAATAATAATAATAATAATTATAATTATATTATAAACAATTATAATTATAATTATATTAATATATATTATAATTATAATTATAATTATAATTAATATAATAATAATAATAATAATAATCTCTTGAAATCACTCTTCTTACCGTTGCTTACGAAATTTTTTAAAATTGTTCAGATTCTAATGTAATTTATTAAAATTTTTAAATGTAAATATGTGATTTAAAACAAAAATGGATAAATAGTTTATTTAAAAACTATGCAAATCTACATATATAGTATAAAAGACAGATAAAATAAACAAATCAATACTTGATATATATTATTATAAAAAAAAAACATTTACTTAATACTTACATATCTAAATTATTTGCAAAGATAATTGTTTGTTACATTATTAATTCATAGTTTAGAACATCAACAAGCAGATGAAATAAACAAGTAAGTACTATTTAATTCTTGTATTTTTAACAATACAATTTTACTTTACACATTATTTGCTCAAGTTTATATATAAAAAAAAACTATAAACAATTTTATTCTGTTTAATAAAATGTTTACTTTAACCCTTTAACGCCGGCACCCAGTTCCCGTGGACTAAAGTTGATGAAAATTTAGCATGTCGCTATTTTGTCGCATTAATAAAAATATTTTTTTTTGGGGTTGGGTTCATCCACGCCCATTTCCCAGCCTGTGCTTTGTAAAGTACGACCGGCGGAAGAGAGTACAAATTTGTTCAATACAAAAAATGTTAAATGATAATCTTTTATATGTTTATATTTATTATATATTTATTTTATTTACTGTGATTTATTTTCATCGGAGTCAGGGTTAGAAAACATATATAATTTCCAAGCTTTGATAATCGACACATCAATGAAATATGTGAATATCACCTAACAACATTTCTCTCCTACAGAGCTATACGATAAGCTTTCTTATCTTGATCAAAATTATCAATACCTAATTACCTTGCTACCGCTTTGTCTTGACCAACGCTTTACAATTCTCAATAACATAACAGCATCGTAGTTAGTTAGCATTGAACACACATTGTTATCCACCCTTTTTACTGCTAGTATATCCACGAATCATTTTCTCTTTCTTTGTCATCTTCCAGGTCGCTAATACAGCTTTTTGAAGCCCCCTGAAGTCCCTTCTGCCTTCAAAAAACGATTTTTGTGGCATATATTCTTTTTTATTTTTTGTACCTTTCCGCCGGTTGTACTTTATAAAGTACACCAAAATTTTTATTTAGCAATATTATATTATTACCTCTTTTTACATATTCACTAGGTTCTTCTCAAACTTATCACGCACAAATTGAAAATTAAATTTAATCAAAAACACATTTTTTTAAAAAAATTTTATGGAGAACTCTTGAAAATTCGCGATTTGAAATTTCACAATTTTGGTGGGTTGTCAAAATAACAATTACAGCCTTATTATGACAATTAAAACGAAACAAAACGTTTCGTTCGCAACTCATTCACTTTCGTTTTAATTTCCTATTATAAAGTTAACAAAAGCTCTTTCGTTTTCTTTTCGTTGAAAATTTTGTCTAGTCACGTATGTACGTTGCCCGTAGATATTTCTCGCATAAGCTTTTTAGTTTTCTAAAGAAAACAACAAACATTTTTGCGTTTTTAAGTGGTGGCATTTCTGTTTTTTAATTTTGTTTTTGTTTCAAAATATTATAAATATAGTTAACAAAAAGTTTTTAAATGCGGCATTTCAGCGATTGAGTGAAAATGAAGAAGATTAAAACCGAATGCAGTTAAATTTGAGGAAAAGAACACTTTGGGAAACCAGAATCAGGAGTTAGTTATTTTCTATATTCTTCCGATTGTTCACTATACAATTGAAGGTAATGAATATAATTGTATGCCAATTCAATTGGCTTTATTTGGGAAAGCTTACGAAATTTAAAAAAAAAATTCAGATTCTTATGTAATTTTCGAATAAATAAAAATGTATAAAACCATTCTCGATGACATTGCACCTAAAACGAAAGACAAAAGAAAGACCTAAACGAAATTTCGTTTCATCAATTTTCGTTCTGCATAATACCGTGCTTAGAACAAAAAGCTTTTTCCTCTCTCAAATATCATTATGATAAAACGGGTTTCCGTTTGTTTTCGTTTTATCATAATGGCAATTTTAGTTTCACTCACATTTCAAAACGAAACGAAGGCAAACGAAAGGTTCATAATAAGGCTGTTAAAGTCTCCAGGGCTAGCTGATAATATTTAACAAGTTTGCTACAACCGTCAGATATAAGAAAAACCGAATACAAGCGCAAAATATTAAACAGTTTTAAAGTAAAAAAATTTTAATGACTACCTATTTTGCTGTACTTTATAAAGTACAACCGGCTGTAATGGGTTAAAATGGTTATAAATATTATAAAACACCAGGGTTAGACGGCATCCTTAATGATGCAATGAGGGCAGCCATCGGAGCGAACCCAGAAACTTTCGCTCGGATGTATACTGCGTGCTTCAACGAGGGAATGTTTCCAGTTTTCTGGAAATGTCAAAGACTTTTGCTTTCGTTTAAGCCAGGAAAGCAGCCCGATCAACCATGAGCATATCGGCCCCTGTGTATGCTCGACTAGCTGGGCAAGGTACTGGAAAGTATCATCGTCAACCTGGTACAGGAATATTTTGAAAAGCCAAGTGGATTGTCCACACTGCAATATGGATTCCGACAAAACAAACCCTCAAATCGATGTTATCCAAGCGGTCATGAAAATCACGCGCGAAGCCACAAGTGGTGAAAGGTGGAAAGGGAGCGAAAAGTAATACTGCGCAGTGGTAACACTTGATGTCAAAAATGCAGTTAACACAGGGAGCTGGCAGCGAATAATGCAGGAGCTACGTAGTTTTGGGGTACCAGAGTACTAACAGAAAACAATTTTTAAACTTCTTCAAAAACAGAGTGCTGTTTTATGACACCGATGATGGTGACAAGCAGTACAAAGTTTTGCAAGGCGTTCCACAGGGTTCAGTACTTCAGCCAACACTGTGGAATGTCATGTGTAATGGGATTTTAATGATTGATCTTTCAACTGGGGCTACACAGGTCGGCTATGCGGATGACATTGCTCTATTAGTATTTGCAAAGAATCTACACACACTGGATATGATGTGTAGTAACGCGAATTTGCGGTAGAAAATCACCTCAGTTTTCTACATTTCAGTTCTTCTTAGCTCTTGCGAGGTATTTACCATTAAAACAGGGGAATACGAAATTATCTTACAGTCATACTTGCGGTACCTAGGGGTATTGATTGACACCCGAATATCCTTCAAGGATCACTTTTTAGTAGTAAGCGAGAAAGCTTAACGGGAAAATGGGGCTTTCTCACGTATCATGACGAACATAGGGGGACCGCGATTCAGTAGAAGGAAGCTCCTGACAAGGGTTACAACTTCAATAATTCTTTACTACTGGCCTACGATGTCGAACGTATCCACGTAGAACTTGTATCAAAGTTATGCGAGAGATGACGTAGTAATAACGATTGGCAACGACGTTGAGAAACCTCAGAGAAGGGTCGATGGCCATTTGCTCTTATTTTAAATATTGATAGTTTGGTAAACCGTAAACACAGAGAAATTGATTTAAGTTTTATGAATACCCGTTCTGTCCGATTTGTCTCGATTAAATTTAATATGCCCGACATATTTTTTTTTATTGTCCGCGGTTTGACTTTGAACTTGCAAAGATACTAGAAGCCTTTGGAGAATCCCCCACCTTGTTAAATAATATTACCTGCATGTGCTCCTGACTTTAAACTCGCAAAGATACTAGAAGCCTTTGGAGAATCCCCCACCTTGTTAAATAACATTTCCTACATGTGCGATACATCCCATAAAAATTGTATCATAATCTTTCCGCTAATATGATATTTTCAAAAACTATATGACTAAGAGATTTGTAGTACAAAACAAAGTTTTGTCTCCTATATAAGAAATATGAGTGATAAAACCCTCATATCACGATGACACGGCTATCTTGTGCTCCCACTCAAAGCCAGATGTGGCATTTCATTACGTGCAAAAACACTTAAACACCATAAGTCAATATCTGTCTCATTGTAAAATTAAAGTCAACAAATCCAAAAGTGCCTTGCTCTAAAATTTAATGATCAAGTTGCACCCAAAAGTTCCAGAACTATGTATCTTGGTATAAACCTCAACTACAGACACATGCTTTTAGCAAGAAAATTTAAACTCAATCTCACGTACAAAGTCCAATTATACAAAAGTATAAACAAATTCATATGAACATATGAAATTGAGCTCTGGACCACAGCCTCTCCATCAAATGTTGAAAACATCCAAATAGTTCAGCCTAAGAAAACGTATTTGCAAAAATAGTTGCAGTGTATTTAACCAGTTTAAATTTATTATTTTGTAGTAACACGGTGTGACTTACAAAAATGTTATAATTTTAAAATGCGTGTTAGATTGATAAAATTTGGCAAATTGAATGAAATAAATAAAATTGTTATAGATATATTTAATGTCATAATTTAGCAGGAATGCTGACAAAGTCGTGGGTAACAGATGGTTTTATATAATAAAATAGTATCATACTATAGCTATAGCTTAAGAAATTTCATTAAAATCTGACACATATAGCCGGTCTTTTGCCACAACCACCTATTACTCAAATTATTTTAAAAATTAAGTTATAATATTTAATTATTTATCTAAAAATCGGAAATTTGGTATCTGAGTTTGTATTGTCACTTTTGATAACTTTACATAAAATCATAGTTGGATCAATTTATCGCCCATAGCAGAAAATCAGGAAAATGATGCACTATTATTATAAAATATGTTTTATAGTTATCGGATTTGCCACGCACACTTTTACACTTTAATTTGATTGGAAAAGCGATACAACAATTTAACTTATAGTAAATGGTATATTGTTTGGTTTGTTCTTTCGTTTGTAACGCCAAGAAGGGGGTGTGTTAGGTATTACAAAGTATATATATATAATTGATCAGCGTCGTATTCTAAGTCGATTTAACGATGTCTGTCCGTCCGTCTATCCCAGCGATTACAGCCGAAGTTTAAGAGCTATCGTGGAAAGGGTTAGTTTGTATGGGAGGGGGTAGAAGTTTTGGTCCGATCTTCGAACTAAGCCTCTGCTTGGAAAATATGAGCTTACATACCATTTTTCAACTCGATAGCTTTTAAACTACGGCTGTAATTGCTGGGACAGACGGACGACGACTCAGAATCCGACGCTGATCATTTATATCTATACTTTGTCATACCTACCACGCCCCCTTCTGGGCGTTACAAATGGAAGAACAAACTCAATTTACTCCTCAATAAGTGCACTTGCACTTTGCGAAGGTTATAATTAATTCAAATAGTTTCAGTGCAGATATCTAGATCGTATTCAACTTTAGATTATACACTTAAAAAAAAATTCACCGGAAATCACAGTAAGAAGGGCAAATTTTCAATAACACATGCATAGTCATATCAAAAACATTATCAATACGATATTATTTAATGTTATAATTATATTAATTAGAAGTATTTTAATATGCATTGTTTTGCGAATTTGAACGTTTAATGCACATTATTTCTGTGATTCTGATATGATTTTAATATCATTTATACATTTATAAATATAATTTTCATGTAAGGATGATATTGACAATATCAATTTGCCAATGATAAAATGTGTTTTTGATATTAATACTTATTTTAACCTTTACATGAATTCAAAGTATTTTTGATATTACATATTATGAATTATTAATATAACATTTACATGCATTTATTGTAAAATTGATACTTTAATAACTATAAATATCAAAAATATTTTGAAATCATTGTTAATTCAAAATTAATTGCTGTAAATAAAGTTTTATTATCCATACAAAATTGTGTCATATTTTGTTAGAGTGATGAGTAGAAATTAAATATATTTTTGGTAAAATTTGAAGCATCATAGTCACTTTTGATGTAATAATTTATAATTGTCACGTGCATTTTGCTTCGCTTATTTCATCTTAATTTTCATATCTTCGATTCTAAGAAAAAACCAAACAAATTTTTATAGATGATATTTCGTTAACCTAGATGCTGGGAAACTAAAAATAAATATTTTTATGTAAATATATGACATTTTATAAAGTTTTTTCCTAACATTATTGGTTCATCAAATAAACATCTTTTCGCGCAGCATTTCCTTCGGACCGTTTTACCTCTTCTCTGGAAAGACTGCGTCGAGGTCAGCTTTATTCAGATATCGCAAGTTTACGATGGATATTCCGCATTCTCTGTTAAAAGTAACAATAAATACATTTTTTAGAAATTTGTTCAGAAAACGTTTAATTTAGCTAAGAAATAAAAAATAAAATGTTCTACATAGATGGGTGAAGAAAAAAAGTCTTATGGACCCATATTTTTTTGTTAACCGTATTGAAGCCTGATCAATTATCTGTAATTTGGTACATAACATTATATAGCTATCTTTTAAATTTTCAAAGATATCAATGGGTTTATACGAGAAAACGTGTTTCTTGTTATTTATTTTAGCAGTTTTCTGGTATAGACACCTTAATATCTCCTAAAATTGAGGAGACAGGAATATAATGTTTATAATTTTAATTGTAGGTAATCTATCAGGCAACAATAAAATGAAATAAAAATCATGGGTTAATAAGGCTTTTTTCGGAAAATTAACCCTTTAAGTACCACAATTTTTATATTTTTCACTATAACTCAAAAAGTTTTGAAGATATCGGTCAAGGTGGCAAACATTGTTATAACTGACGTTATTACCTTAAATTTTACCTAATTTGCCTCTTAGTTCAAAAGTTATAATTCAATAAAGCCTATACATAAAATTATGATGGGGGCAAAAGGGTGAAAGACCTTCTGTTTCTTTTCTTAGTATCGTTTTTTTTTAATTCTTTAAATTTTTGGTTTATTTTATATAAAAAACTAGCTTAAATTACCCGGCGGTGCCCGGGTTCTTTTTTAATAGAATCAAGTCTTATTTGTTAATTAAGATTAATAAACTTTCCAGCCTAGCCCACCATTTTTGGAATTATGTTTGGTTAATTTGATATTTTATACAAAATTTGTATGCAGAACGTCCCGTTACTCCACGTTGTGTGTTTTTGGTACTTATTGAACCAAATTCCTTCATAGTAGTACGTCACGTTCCTGAGCTATGGCGGTGGGTGTTAAATTGACCCCAGTTTTGGTGAGATGGTAGATATAGTTCCCAAACACCTTCACACTAAATTTAATCATCGTACAGTATCACGTTTCTGAGCTGCAACGGTGAGCGTTCAATTGACCCGACACTCCCACTTTTTGTAAGATGGTAGATTAAGTCACCATACAACTTTCTACAAACGTTTATCTTCGTAGAGCATCGCGTTCCTGATATATAGCGGTGCGCGTTAAATTGATCCCACCACGCCCACTTTTTTTGAGATGATAGATTTCATCATCAAAGATCACAACGTTCATGATATATTGCGGTGGGCGTTAAATTAATCCCACCACGCCCACTTATTGTGAGGTGGTGGATTTTGTCACCATACACCTACATACCAAGTTTTATCATTGTAGACCATCGCGTTCCGGAGTTACGGCAGTGGGCGTTATATTGATAAAACCACGCCCACTTATTGTGAGGTGGTGGATTTTGTCACAATACACCTAAATACCAAGTTTTATCATTGTAGACCATCGCGTTCCGGAGTTACGGCAGTGGGCGTTAAATTCATCTAACCACGCCCACTTTTCGTGGAGTTGTCGACAGTGACCATACCAACTCAAATTCCAAATTTGAGATTTTTTGGAATTTTATTAGTGAAATAATTGTTTTTGTTGACTTAATTTGACTACTTGTGGGCAGATTTCAAATAGCCTATCATTCCTTCCAGACCCATCTCGATATGTTATGTTCCAAGTTTGAAGTAAATCGGTTCAGCCGTTTAAGCGTGAAAACGGTTTTATTTATTTATTTATTTATTTATTTATTTATTTATTTATTTATTTATTTATTTATTTATTTATTTATTTATTTATTTATTTATTTATTTATTTATTTATTTATTTATTTATTTATTTATTTATTTATTTATTTATTTATTTATTTATTTATTTATTTATTTATTTATTTATTTATTTATTTATTTATTTATTTATTTATTTATTTATTTATTTATTTATTTATTTATTTATTTATTTATTTATTTATTTATTTATTTATTTATTTATTTATTTATTTATTTATTTATTTATTTATTTATTTATTTATTTATTTATTTATTTATTTATTTATTTATTTATTTATTTATTTATTTATTTATTTATTTATTTATTTATTTATTTATTTATTTATTTATTTATTTATTTATTTATTTATTTATTTATTTATTTATTTATTTATTTATTTATTTATTTATTTATTTATTTATTTTTGTTTGTAACGTTTTCACGCTTAAACGGCTGAACCGATTTACTTCAAACTTGGAGTATATATCGAGATGGGTCTGGAAGGAATGATAGGCTATTTGAAATCTGCCACGCCTACATATTACGCCCACAAGTAGTCAAATTAAGTCAACAAAAACAATTATTTCACTAATAAAATTCCAAAAAATCTCAAATTTGGAATTTGAGTTGGTATGGTCACTGTCGACAACTCCACGAAAAGTGGGCGTGGTTAGATGAATTTAACGCCCACTGCCGTAACTTCGGAACGCGATAGTCTACAATGATAAAACTTGGTATGTAGGTGTATGGTGACGAAATCTACCACCTCATAAAAGTGGGCGTGGTTTTATCAATATAACGCCCACTGCCGTAACTCCGGAACGCGATGGTCTACAATGATAAAACTTGGTATGTAGGTGTATGGTGACAAAATCCACCACCTCACAATAAGTGGGCGTGGTGGGATTAATTTAACGCCCACCGCAATGTATCATGAACGTTGTGATCTTTGATGAAAAAATTTGATATAGAAGTGTATGATGATGAAATCTACCATCTCAAAAAAAGTGGGCGTGGTGGGATCAATTTAACGCGCACCGCTATATATCAGGAACGCGATGCTCTACGAAGATAAACGTTTGTATAAAGTTGTACGGTGACTAAATCTACCATCTTACAAAAAGTGGGAGTGTCGGGTCAATTGAACGCTCACCGTTGCAGCTCAGAAACGTGATACTGTACGATGATTAAATTTAGTGTGAAGGTGTTTGGGAACTATATCTACCATCTCAGCAAAACTGGAGTCAATTTAACACCCACCGCCATAGCTCAGGAACGTGATGTACTACTATGAAGAAATTTGGTTCAATAGTTACAAAAACACACAACGTGGAGTAACGGGAAGTTCTGCATACAAATTTGGTATAAAATTATCAAATTAACCAAACATAATTCCAAAAATGGTGGGCTAGGCTGGAAAGTTTATTAATCTTAATTAACAAATAAGACTTGATTCTATTAAAAAAGAACCCGGGCACCACCGGGTAATTTAAGCTAGTTTTTTATACAAAATAAACCCAAAATTTAAAGAATTAAAAAAAAACGATACTAAGAAAACAAACAGAAGGTCTTTCACCCTTTTGCCCCCATCATAATTTTATGTATAGGCTTTATTGAATTATAACTTTTGAACTAAGAGGCAAATTAGGTAAAATTTAAGGTAATAACGTCAGTTATAACAATGTTTGCCACCTTGACCGATATCTTCAAAACTTTTTGAGTTATAGTGAAAAATATAAAAATTGTGGTACTTAAAGGGTTAATTTTCCGAAAAAAGCCTTATTAACCCATGATTTTTATTTCATTTTATTGTTGCCTGATAGATTACCTACCTAAGGTGTCTATACCAGAAAACTGCTAAAATAAATAACAAGAAACACGTTTCTCGTATAAACCCATTGATATCTTTGAAAATTTAAAACAAAAAAATATGGGTCCATAAGACTTTTTTTCTTCACCCATCTATGTAGAACAACATTTTATTTTTTATTTCTCAGCTAAATTAAACGTTTTCTGAGCAAATTTTTAAAAATTTATTTATTTTTACTTTTAACAGAGAATGCGGAATATCCATCGTAAACTTGCTATGTCTGAATAAAGCTGACCTCGAGGCAGTTTTTTCAGAGAAGTGGTAAAAAGGTCCAAAAGAAATGCTGCCCGAAAAGATGTTTCGTTGGAGAATGTGATGAAAAAACATAAAATGTCATACAGTTTTTTAAATCTTTATTTATCTTTAGTTAACTGATGAATTGCCAAGAATAATATCTCAGAAAGTGTTGTTAATAAGCATATATTAATTAGTATTACCGTTTGTACGTTATTGTATGTTATTACTCAACTTTTCGGAACACTATTATTCAAATATTGTTGGTACTAACCCCAAAATTTTAAATTATATAATTTTAAAGATTTGTTCTTCATATTTATTTTGTTTATGTTTATTTTTATTTTAATGTTAACTTTTTTAAATTAATTATTAAAAAAAAATTGATTATCGATAAAATTTGTTTTATTAATAAAATAAGTTTTAATTTAAGAACCACGCCTACCTCCCATAAAAACCACTTCTTTTCCTGAAAACAGTTTCAGCAAAAATAATCAGTTCAAATTCGGTATTTAACACTTTGGTAGTAAAACAAAACTACTAATATAAAAGGGCGTGATCCGATAGTTTGTTTTAATTTTCTCTATCATGGTCATTTGTCTCGAAATTGTCCACAACCACAAAAATGCGAAAGGGTTGCAAACTGTAATAATTTTGGCCACACAGTAGAAAAATGTGTGACTTCAAATCGCAACAATTGAAGTAAACAAAAACAAAAGTAATTAAATTTAATGAAATTCCCGTAATGGCATTAATTGATCCGGGTAGCGCTTGCACGTTAAAAGTCCGCTTTTGTGGAAATTTGAACGGGTGCGCCTGAAAGATAAAGAAAACAAGTAAATAGGCAATTAAAACTGCGAGTCTTTTAATAATGGACGCGTTGATGTCTCACGATGTGCTTTTAGGGCGTAATGTTATATTTTTAAACGGTAAACGACTCGATACGAAGCAATGTTGGAATGAATAAAATGTTTCTATGATTCGTTCGGAAAATTAGTTTGATGTCGAATTTGCGGATTTTACGAATATTTTGTCAAAATATTTACAATAATTATTTTGCTATCACAACCTTCTGTGTATTTTCCATCAATATTGTGTAAAAAGATATAAACCATAAACAGCACCAAACCGTAATTTTATGATGACTCATGGAGTACGTGTGGATTGCTGCCTGAGCAATAACGCATATTTTGCTTATTGACGAAGCCATTCAACCAGAAATGAGCCTCATCGCTGAAGATGATTTTTCGAAGAAAATCCGAATCATTTTCAAGTTGTTGCTCAGCCCATTCCCAAACATACGACGCTTCTGGTGGTCAGTTCTTGCGTCAATTTGATCTTGTAAGGATGTAGCCCAAGATCTTTTTTAGCAAAATTCGCCACAACGACTTCACAGAGATGCCCAACGCTTGAGAACGACGTGTGAGAGACACATTTGGGATTTGTTGAACTGAAACCTCAGCGGCAGCAATATTCTCGACACTACGGGCACTTCTTTATCTCACTGGCACGGAAACATTTTGTATTGTGCCTGTGGATTCAAATTTTTCCACTAGACGCTCAATTGTTGATCTGGTAGGACGATTATGACGACCATAAATTGGACGTAGCGCTCTTAAAGTTGAGGCCACTGACTCTGAGTTTCGGTAGTAAATTTTAATAATTTCGACTCGTTGTTGGCTCGTACAGGGTGGCGCAACAGAAATCACCCTATTGGAAGATGCTCTCATTTTTGCAAATGGCCGCCAATGTCAAATCTGTTTTGACATTTGTGGACTAGACAGATACAGAATACAAGTGAATAAGCCATGGAGCGATACACTCCCCAAGAACGCGGAATAATTGTGTCTATTTTTTTGCGTAACAATTTGTCTGTGGTGTTGGCAAAAATCATAATGAGCGATGAGGCTCATTTTCACCTCAGCGGGTACGTGAACAAGCAAAATTATGGCTTTTGGGGAACCGAAAATCCGCGAGTGATGCACGAGAAACCATTACACCCGCTCAAAGTGACTGCGTGGTGCGCTGTTCACGCTGGAGGAGTCATCGGGCCGAACGCTGCGGGTCGAACGACAACAGTGGACGGTGCGCGCTATAGGGCAATGTTGACCGAGTTTTTTCTGCCCGAACTGGACGAATTAGGACTGGTGGACATGTGGTTCCAACAGGACAGAGCAACAGCACACACTGCACGAGCCACAACCGACATTCTGAAGACCGGACGACTTATTTTGCGCCACCTTGTATATCTTTCCATGATGAAATGGCAAACCTTACTGCAGAGAAATGTCAAGAGAGCGGGAAAAAATATGGCGTCGTCCCTATCGGTCTACTTTTGAAGCGACCCTTTTGAAAAACCCTTTATATTGGCATTGGCAATGGCGCGGAAAAAACTTGCCACTCAGCACAATTCTCTGAATGTTTGTCAAATTAACAATTTTTTTTTACTTTTACTAAAAAAAAGTGTGTAAAATGTGTGAAAAAAGAAACAACAAATGAAAAAATTTAAATTTAAAAAACCAATAGCGTCTAATCAAAAGTGAGCCGCAACAGTTTAAGGGACTCTAAAATCTTTGATGAAACCGAGAAAACTACTCAAGCACTTATAAAAACGCTTTATATACAATAGAAGGGTTATTTCCGGAGATAAAGGCAGTGGAAGAAAGCATAGAATATAATATTGCTTTTAAACCACCGTCTCGAAGTACTCCTTAATGAAGGCAAAATAACAGCCCTTTTTATGGAGAGGAAAAAGAAGGCCTTCAAAAGCGGGACATTCATACAAAAAAGAAAGGAGTATGGCAGTGGGAATGGAAGTCTTCTTCTCTGCTAGGAATTGCTTTACTACTGGGTCCACCAAAAGCTGACGATGGCTCTGCTTTCTATAGACAGTGATACAAATTTAAGCTTTAGTAGTTGTAAAGATTTAAGTTCATTTTAGAAGTCCCCTTGTTGTACAGAGACACGGAACTTCCAAATTTAAGTTTAATGTAAGTTTATTGCGTCTTAGATTATTATTAATTTCAAAATATTTATAATAATCTAGGATTAGATACCATTTTATTTAAAATGTTTGTTTTATTACTTAAGTAATATTTACTAGTTACTTTCTTTAAACTTTTAAAAAATCGGCGGTATTTAAGTCTATTCAGAGAAACCTGTTTTATAAACGATAATTCTCGTTTGACCTTACTTAATTTTGTATTTCAGTTAATATGCCGTCATTATTAGAACATTTAAGAAGAAGAAGAATTTTCGATAATTTATAAAAACAATTATATTAGATCAATATGTAGCTTATATTTAAATGAAATCGATCATATGAAATTAATTTAAAAAATATAATAAAAAGTTAAAATATATAAAATCTAAAGTTCAAATTTCAAATATAAGTACGAATTAAATTACACAATAAAATACTGCATTAAACAAAAAAAGTGTTTAAGGATATATATTTTAAATTTAATAAATATAATAAAAACTGTTATTGAACTCCAAATATTTCATGTTTTCTAAATAACTAATATTTGTACATTATTATTAAATGTTATCTTAACTGTTAACATACATAAACCTTTATAAAAAAAATGTACCCGTATAAAATTTGTTTCTTAAATATATTAAGGACTTCATTATGAATTTATTAAATGGAATATTATTTATAATAATAACTAGCGCATGCTCGGCATGCGTTGCAATGCTAATTTAAAACAGAAAATGTTAGCGGAACTTCACCGTACTTCATAGTATAGATTCTAAGTTACGGCGCACAGTGGACTGAAAGCCTTTTTCAACGGCCAAAAGTCTGTAACTTTTGAACCAATAATGTTAAATAAATAGTTTTTTCTTTAGTCATGAAATTCCTTGAACTTTTTTGAGTTTAAATTCATAAAAATTACTTGGTAGTTTAAGAGCGCTCCAAGGTCAAAGTCGAAATATATATATTTTTTAAGTTTTTGTATGAAATAATTCTCTTGTTATATATGAAATTTTTACTTTTATTTTTAAAATTTTATGTACTTTAATAGATAAGATTAGCGGAACTTCACGGTACTCCATAGTATAGAGATTCTGAGTTACGGCGCACAGTGGACTGAAAGCCTTTTTCAGCTGCCAAAAGTCTGTAACTTTTGAACCAATAATATTAAATAAATAATTTTTTCTTTCGACATGAAATTCCTTGAACTTTTCTGAGTTTAAAATTCATTCTTGCACAGGATCAAAAGCTGAGTCGATTTGGCCATGTCCGTCTGTCTGTCCGTCCGTCTGTCTGTCTGTCCGTCATCATTTCTTGTTAACACGGTACCGGGAGAACCGTTAAAGATATTACTTTTATTATTTATTACATTAGTTACTTTTATGCCCTCGAGGAACTGATTAGATTTTGGACCACGCCCACTATTACAAAAAATAGTGATTTCTTGTTAACACGATATCTTATGAACCATATGAGCTATTGGGTTGAAACTTTGCATGAAAAATTCTGTTGTGCTTGGGAACAACTGATTTTTTAAACGATTAGGGTGGTTTATGTCTGATATTCTTTTATTATATGTTTAACAAAAGCCCATAAAAGTTTAATATAATATTTTGGTACTCAAACGATCTTTTAATGAGTAGAGTAATCTAATTAGGGTGGTTCAAGATATATAGAATTGGGGTGGTCCTAGATTATTATATTTTTTTAAATATCATAAACCACCCTAATTTAATTCTGATTTTTAACAATGTGGTGCATTTGCAATAGTCGGTATGACCGACTATAATTTCTTACTTATTTTTTTTTTTTGCTTGAATAAATAAAGCAAAGGCTGCATTGACCAATTATGGAAATTAGAATATTTAAAACGAATGTTATTTCAGTCCTATTGTACGGCTGAGAAACATGGCTCAAAACCGAGTTATTAACAAACAAAATACAAACCGTGAATAAATGCCTAAATCGCATTATCTCGGTGTGGTGGCCAAATGTCATAAGAAACGATTTGTATAAGAAATGTAATATAGTGCCAAGCAACTGAAACATGCCGTCAAGCGCTTGACTGGAACCCTCAGGGAAGCCGCAATTGTCATACAAAACAACATTGAACAGTGAGATTGGTACAACAGGAAAGTCATGGAACGAACTTAAGCTCATCGCGAAGAATCGTACGAGATGGAAATGCGTCACTGGGAGATAAAGGAACAACAACATGACTTGAGGTCTTGTAATTTACTTTTACTGGGTTACTGAAACTAAATCGTTAAAAAATATTTTATTTTTTTATGAGTCTTTTTCAACAGTATAGTTCTAATAATATTTACACTAGTTAAATTTTCGCAGAATATTACTGGTAGAAGAACTAGATTATATTTTCCTGAAGGGTATACTCAGATACAAATATTAGAATATTTCTTTGTCCAAACACGAAAGGTTTTTGGCTTAAAAAATCTGACAATTTCACTTATACTGCCATTGCTCAGGAACTTGGTATGCTGTATAAGAATTATGTATATTGAACGAATAATATAATATAAAGGGTTTTTCAAAAGAGACGCTATAAAAGTAGACCGATAGGGACAGCAAACGACACCATATTTTTTCCCGCTCTCTTGACATTTCTCTGCAGTAAGTTTTGCCATTTTATCATGGAAAGATATACGAGGAAACAACGAGTCGAAATTATTAAAATTTACTACCGAAATTCAGAGTCAGTGGCCTCAACTTTAAGAGCGCTACGTCCAATTTATGGTCGTCATAATCGTCCTACCAGATCAACAATTGAGCGTCTAGTGGAATAATTTGAATCCACAGGCACAGTACAAAATGTTTCCGTGCCAGTGAGACAAAGAAGTGCCCATAGTGTCGAGAATATTGCTGCCACTGTGGCTTCGGTTCAAGAAAGCCCAAATGTGTCTCTCACACGTCCTTCTTAAGCGTTGGGCATCTCTGTGACGTCGTTGTGGCGAATTTTGCGAAAAGATCTTGGCCTACATCCTTACAAGATCAAATTGACGCAAGTACTGACCACCAGAAGCGTCATATGTTTGTGAATTGGGCTGAGCAACAACTTGAAAATGATTTGGATTTTCTTCGAAAAATTATCTTCAGCGATGAGGCTCATTTCTGGTTGAATGGCTTCGTCAATAAGCAAAATATGCGTTATTGGTCAGGCAGCAATCCACACGTACTCCATGAGTCATCATTGCATCCCGAAAACATTACGGTTTGGTGCGGTTTGTAGGTCGGCGTCATTGGGCCGTACTTCTTCCGTGATGATCAAGACTGGCACGTTACTGTGAATGGGAATCGCTACCGTTCAATGATAACAGAATATTTGTTTGGTAGACGTGTTATATCACGAAATGGCCCAGTCGATTGGCCGCCTTGGTCGTGCGATTTGACGCCGCTAGACTATTTCCTGTGGGGCTAAGTCAAGTCTATGGTCTATGCCGATAAGCCAGCGACGATTGATGAACTTCGAATATCGAACGTGAAATTGCAGCAGTATCGGCCGATTTATGCTTGAAAACCGTCGAAAATTGGGTTCAGTGGCTAAACTTCTGCAAGCGTTGGGATTGGTTGAATTAATTTAACGCTCACTTTAAGAAAAAGGTGAAAATTGGGCGTGGTTGGATCAATTTAACGCCCACCGCCGCAACTCATAAGTTCTTAGAAAAAAGACTATCCCTTACGCATCAGAATATCTTGGACACATTAACGTCATATCGTAAACAGTTTAATAAAAACCATAGGGTTTTAATTCAACAAGTTAAAAACAAACAAAAAATGACTGTATATATTGATGTATATCCTATGTCACTGAGTCCGAATATCAAATTTTTTTTTAATGATAAGGTTTAGTAGATTTTCTTTATCTATAGGTCGTTTTATTTGAGTGATATGGTGTTTTTATAAAAAGTTGGCAACACAATTTTTGAATGTATTTTTTTTTGCATAAGTAGTATTTTGTACATAGGAAATGAAAGAGTTATAACCACTCTCACTTTTTCAAAACAATAAGGGAATTTCCTTAAATTGTCATGAAATTCTCCAAACCTCGATAGTTTTCGAGCCTAAAAAACACTATTTAAAATTTTATGAAATATTGGTTTCGCGTACTTCGTAAATACGAGGCTATTAAGTCGCAAAAGCAGTCTCGTACATTTCGGTGTGCAATAAATTTTTAATTTTGTTTTTAAGCTTATAGAAAAAATTATCTTCGGCTTTATCGTAGCGTATCACTCCCATTTTTGGTTAATATTTTTATGTTACTACTAAAGTGTTAAATACCGAATTTGAACTGGTTATTTGTACTGTAACTATATTAAATAATGTTTTATCCGCAATTAAAGGGGGAGTTTGTACGGGAGGTAGGCGCTTCTTATTGCATCACGTTAATTTTTTTTAGTAGTTTTGTGTTACCATTAAAACGTGGTTTTAATGGGAGTCTTATCCGATCTCTTCCATATTTAGTGAGCATTTATGTGTTACTACTAAAGTATTGAATTTGTGCTGGATGTCTCTGCTGGAACTATTTCAATAAATTTTGGGGAATCGAAGCATACCGTAATCGTAATCACTGGACCAGATAGACGAACGGAAGGAAATTGTTAAATCGACTCAGAATCCGACGCTGATTTTTTATATGTGTACTTTGTCATACATACCACGTTCTGGACGTTACAAATGGAAGAACAAACTCAATACACCCTTCGGTAATTGCGCTTGCA
Source organism: Suillia variegata (assembly GCA_949127995.1). NCBI lineage: Eukaryota > Metazoa > Arthropoda > Insecta > Diptera > Heleomyzidae > Suillia > Suillia variegata. Next base: position 24,563,640 of record OX421843.1, read on the forward strand.
CAAGGATATTGTTAAATATCAAATCAAATCAGGGTGGTTCATAATTCAAAATTTTTTTTGTTTTTAATAAAAAAAAAGTAATATTAAAATTGTGTTTTTTGTTTGTGTGCCAAAATAACCGATTAAAGTTAACATATAATAAAAAACAAACATGGACCACCCTTATACTTTCCAAAATTTAATCAGTTGTTTCAAAGCACAACAGAAAATTTAATACCAAGTTTTATCTCAATATATGGTTCTTAAGATGCGTATTAATAAGAAATTAGTATTTTTTGTAATAGTGGGCATCGTCATGGGTGGATTGGCTCCAAAATGTAATTAGTTCTTCTAGGTCATAAGGGCAATCAGTGTACAAAATTTCAGCTCAATGTCTGTAACGGTCCTCTCGCTACCGCATTAACAAGAAATACTGACAGACAGACATATAGCCGGACATATAGACTCCGTTATTGATTCTTATCAAGAATAAATATAAAAGTCTATATCTATCTTGAGTATTTCTATACGTTACAAACATTGTACCAAAACCAACATAAGTACACCACTGAGTAATGCATAATACTTAAATATATGAAGAGTTTTGGGGTTTCCGCGTGTGCTGATTAAGCGATTTTCCTGCAGGAACTTTGTTTCCATAAGCAATTTTATCGTTATAAGTTATATATTCGTAAACTGAAACCGATGGAAAGTGTCAAATATTATCTAATAATATCGTAATGGTGAAATTCAGTATACTACTGGTCCATTAATATTATATTAAAGCGTTTGCTGTTCACGTTTAAATTGTATCAGTTGTAAATAACAGTTATAACTCGGAAACCATACAACTCATGCATATTCTAGAGATGTTAAGAATATTTTTGTGATGATGTTCAATGAATGACAATTTGATTTGCTTGAAATTTAAGCAATGTGCTTATCGACACGATGTTTTCAGTCTATAAGTACTCCCAAGTCTTCAAAAAGATAAAATTTTTGTAACTCATGTCTAGAAATATTACAATTGTTAGATATTGGAAACACTCGAGAAGTGACTACTTTAAGGAGCTCCCGAAGTAACAGTAAATTAAGTCGATTTAGAATATTTAAATATCACTTGTTGCGTTCTGTCATTCATTTCACTAAGCATGGTGAGAATCCACAAAATTTAAGTTTTATTTAAAGAAGCTTGTGATTGAGAACATAAAAGGCTCTGCTGAAGTCAGTATACGTATATAACATCCGTGAAAGAGAAATGAGAAAAATTATCAAAAATCATAGAAATCCATGCTTGGGGAGATGTATGTATGCATATTGTATGCAACTTGTATTGTTTTTATATGTTAAAATAGTTTAGATAAAACACTTAGTTTTACAATTTCACAATAGTTTGAAATATAACTTTTGTTTCCAGACTTCCAGAATAAACGACTATTTCCACGACTTAGCAAAAATTCAAAAATAGTTGTTATTGTACACCCAAAAAAAAATTCACCAGAAATCACTGTAAAGAATACTAGAATTAAGGTTAATTTTCGGCTAGCGGGCAAATTGTCAATAACACATGCATAGTCATATCAAAAACATTATCAATAAGATATTATTTAATGTGCTAATGATAATAATTAGAAGTATTTTGATATGCATTTTTTGCGAATTTTAACGTATAATGCACATTATTTTAGTGATCCTGAGATGATTTTAATATCATTCACACATTTAAAAATATAGTTTTGATGTAAGGATGATATTGATAATATCAATTTGCCATTAATAAACTGTATTTTTGATATTAATACTCACTGTAACCTTTACATGAATTCAAAGTATTTTTGATATTACGTATTATATACAATATTATTACTGTAATATTTACAAGCATTTATTCTAAAATTGATACTTTAAAAAATATAAATATCAAAAATATTTTGAAATCATTGTTAATTCAATGAAACAAAATTAATTGCTGAAAATAAAGTTTTATTTCTCCTTTTGCTATAGTGAATTGCTATAGTGAATGGACGGTCAAAATCTGATATATTGTTGGTATAATCTTTAAATATAAAATTATCTTTTTAAAGAAAACAGTTATAAGAAAATCAATTGGTGAATTGTTAAAAGTAACAACTTCTTAATTTTGTATAACCTTTAAAAAAAAAGCTTAAAGAAATAACTACAAAATTGTATATCTTTAAAAGGTATTCAGCAAATTAAGACAAGTGTAAAGCTATACGAATAGAACTAAAATGTCCTTTATATTATACGATTATATGCAATTTGGTAAACATTTAAATAATTAACTTTATATTTTTAATCGAAAAATCTTAACTTAAGGCTTAAATAATCAGTTTCTCTCTAAATACGATTAAATATCATGTCGGCTGATGTTTAAAATTCTCGTTTTTGTAGATAATATTCCCTTTATCAAGTTGTAAAGATAAGTAAAGGTTTTTAGATATACATATAATATAAATATAAAACAATATTTTGTAAATATTTTTTCTTACATTTTTGGGTTTCCATTCTCTCGCACAGCATTTCTTGTAACGCTGTTTGCCTCATTTCCAGGAAGACTGCCTCGATGTCATCTTATCAAGGTACCGCAAATTTGTAATTGTCAAACCGCAATCTATATTAGTGTTAAAATAAATACATTTTTGTTTAATTTGTATTTTAGGGATGTAAGAAAAATTCAAATTAAATTTACTATGATTTCAATAAACTGCATTCCCTTCCACCACAAATCTCTCCATTACTAAAAATATCTCGGTAAACAAAATTTATGGCGGCCACTTCAACTAAAAAGTTTAACAAAAAATCGTATAGCACCGTATATTTTTATACAAGGACTAGATTACTTCGAAAAACAGATGAAACTTCGATCGGCCAGGAGAGCGCTGCCGCTGCTATGGACAAGTGTTTAGTGGGTTATAACTTTGGAACCAATCAGCAGATCTGGTCAAACGAGGTGTCAAATCAAAGGTAATAATGCAAGCTTTGAGTTATTGCGAAAAATATGAAAATGTTGGTACTTAAAGGGCTAATTTATGGTAAAATCCCTTATGAACCTACATTTTTTCTTCCACTTTACTGAAGCCTAACCGATTACCAATAATTTGGTATATAACATTATATAGCTATCTCTTCAATTTTCGAAGATATTACGAGATTTATTAGAAAATTAAAATAATTTTTAGCTGTTTTCTGGTATAAATCTGTTAATATCTTCGAAAATTGAAATGATAGGTATACAATATGTTATACCAAATTACAGGTAATTGATCAGACTTCACTGTTATGAAAAAACAAATATATGTTCTAAGGCTTTTTTTTTTGATAAATAAACCCATTAAGAACACCATTTTCAGATTTTTTGCAATAACTCGAAACTTTTTTAAGATAACACAAAAACTTGTAAGACACATTTTAACTGACTTAATGACCTTAATGACACCTCATTTGTTTAAATACGATAAGAGTTCAACCCATTAAAGCCGAAACATATGACAGTAGGAGAGAAAAGTTGAAGTGGCCGCCATAAATTTTGTTTACCGAGATATTTTTAGTAATGGAGAGATTTGTGGTGGAAGGGAATGCAGTTTATTGAAATCATAGTAAATTTAATTTGAATTTTTCTTACATCCCTAAAATACAAATTAAACAAAAATGTATTTATTTAAACACTAATATAGATTGCGGTTTGACAATTAAAAATTTGCGGTACCTTGATAAGATGACATCGAGGCAGTCTTCCTGGAAAGGAGGCAAACAGCGTTACAAGCAATGCTGTGCAAGAGAATGGAAACCCAAAAATGTAAAAAAAAAATATTTACAAAATATTGTTTTATATTTATATTATATGTATATCTAAAAACCTTTACTTATCTTTAGTTTCCCGACAACTTGTTAAAGGGAATATCATCTACGAAATCGTGTGCAAGAACTAGTAGTAGACGAAAAGACATATTGTAATCCTTTAATCTTTTTTATATAAAAACGAAAAACGGCTTCCGGATTTAATTAAACATACATAAGTACATATGATTTTATATAGAAAATTTTGATTTTTTATATATATTTTTGAAATCAGTTTGACAAAAATATCGGTTGATTTTAAAGACAAAACTATTATGTACTAAAACGATGTCTAATTTTTGAAATTGAAGTTATATTAATATGTAATAACAATCGTTTGTACGCAGTTGTTAGTAATTATATAATTAAAAAGCTTTTAGAACACTAACAATTAAAAAAATATTTTTACTTTTTAAATAATATAAACTAAAATGTTTATTATTATTTCAAATATAATAGCATATTGCTATTAATACTCGTATTAATTTATTAATAAATAAACCTTTTTTTTGCAATACAATTTGTTTCATTTAAAAAATTAGATATGATTTTTTTCAAATTTACAGTTACGAAAACATAAATTTTACTATATTTAAAATCATATAAATATTCTATCAAATATCCAAGTTTTTTAATATCACTATTATATACTATTTTTACTATTATATTTTTACATAATAGTAAAGATATCTGTAAATTTGATAATTTTATTGTTCAATTTATAATTATTCTTTAGAATTGAAATGCTTTTATAAATTTGTGTTAATGATATTCGTTTTTGTTATGATTATCAGAAAAACAAATAATGTATATTTGACATTTCTAATATAAATACAGGGTGGCGCAAAATTAATCACCCTATTGGAAGATGCTCTCATTTTTGCAAATGGCCGCCAATGTCAAATCTGTTTTGACATTTGTGGACTAGACAGATACAGAATACAAGTGAATAAGCCATGGAGCGATACACTCCCCAAGAACGCGGAATAATTGTGTCTTTTTTTTTTTGCGTAACAATTCGTCTGTGGTGTTGGCAAAAATCATAATGAGCGATGAGGCTCATTTTCACCTCAGCGGGTACGTGAACAAGCAAAATTATCGCTTCTGGGGAACCGAAAATCCGCGAGTGATGCACGAGAAACCATTACACCCGCTCAAAGTGACTGCGTGGTGCGCTGTTCACGCTGGAGGAGTCATCGGGCCGAACGCCGCGGGTCAAACGACAACAGTGGACGGTGCGCGCTATAGGGCAATGTTGACCGTGTTTTTTCTGCCCGAACTGGACGAATTAGGACTGGTGGACATGTGGTTCCAACAGGACGGAGCAACAGCACACACTGCACGAGCCATAACCGATATTCTGAAGGCCGCGTTTCCGGGTCGCTTAATTTCGCGTTTTGGCGATTTGCACTGGCCCGCCAGATCGCCCGATTTAACGGTCCCGGACTTCTTTTTATGGGGTTTTTTGAAGTCTCGTGTTTACATCAACAAGCCTGAGACCTTGGAAGCCCTCAAGGAAAATATCCGACACGAATGCGAGAAAATGCCATAAAACGAGCCCGTATGGCAATCAATTGTGACGGCGCCCATTTATCCGATATCATCTTCTCGACTTAACACAATTAATTCTAAAGGTCTAAATAAACATAGTCAAAAAACAGAATCGAAGGTTTTTACTTAGAAAAAAAATAAGAGCCAAACAACATCGGATGACTTCTTTTGCGCCACCTTGAACGATAGGAAAATCGTAAATTTTAAATTTTTCGTGTACAAATGATATGATTCTAATCCACATGATATGATTCTTGTTCAGATGATATGATATTTTTGATATGACTGTTATTGATATGCGCCCGGTAATCGTTTACATTAATTTTTTTTTTTAATGTGTATCAACAAGTTCTTCAGGACACTATTTGAAAACAATAAGAAGAAGTTTTTAAGTTTATCAAGTCAAAAAAACAATTTTACGGTTTATTATTGGATAACCCATATTTGCTGATTTCATAAGGGTAACTCTTTCTATTGTAGGTCTTATATGAGTAGGTAGATTTAAAGAAATGTGCTAACAAATTACAAATGGTAAGATACATAAGATACAATATCGTTTAACTTCATAAAAGAAGACAATTTTTATGTTCTTTGTTTAGTATTTACGAAGTTCCAAAAATACTTAATAGCACATTTAATGTTGCATATCATAGTACCATTATATATGGTTTGCACAAATTGGCGTACACAGTATCAAGAATACTTTGGAGAGAGCAGCTTGGTCAGCAAAAACAAGAGTTTTTATTTTTGACCGTGATGTTTGGCACCAAAAAATATATAAACACTTGCGACTCTCATTTTTACAGCAACAACTTACACCAACACATTTTTATTTGCACTAACACAATGTAAGAAATTGTTAGAAAACTCAACACAAAACTTCGGAAGTAAAAAAAAAACACAATAAATTTTTCACCAAATTAGTTTTGAGTTTGCCGACTGAGAGTACATCTGTGGTAAGTTCGCCGAGATTACAGCAAAATAGGAATAATTTTCTGTTTTTACTTCAAAGACAAAGGTGAGAATGTATTGCAAGCAGCAAAGGTGTTTTTTTGAATGCAGTAGTCGGAAAATTGTTGTAAAAAAAAAATGTTTTTATTATTTTATTTTCATTACTTTTGCGAAACTCAAAAAAGTAGTACAAAAAATATACTCTTTTTTTCAAATGCTCTCAAGTAGCTACTAAGAGGAGTGTGTATTATGTAATTTTTTTTTGGCACGACCACTTGCCGCACTAATTAACCGCTGAAATACGATAAAAGAATAGTTTTTCATCAGGTGCGAAAGTAGTTTAACAACAAATGAGTGTGAATAAATTATTGTCAGGCGGAAGCAACATTACTAAAACTTTAACAATATAGATAAGTTAAGTCTGCTGATAAAAAAAAAAACATTGTTGGAAGTGATCAGAATCAAAAGCCAGTAAAATAATTTGAGGAACAAATTAGATTTGTTTTTAATACTGCAGAGCGTTTTTGTTCTCTTTCCGTTCATCTTTCTTACTTTATAAATAGATTTTACTTCACAACAACGTCACACTATGTAAACACTTAAACAAGGTCATAACGCTACGCTAATTGTTCGAAATTAATTAACAAGAATAATAAGACCGAAAAGCCTACAAAACTAAAATAATAACAATTGAAATTGGTCAAATCATAACCTCAAGAATTAATGAAGTTCATAAGGTAAGATTGGTATCTAAGTTTTTGTACATATTGCCGACAACTTCGCCAAAATTGCTAATTACTAATTGGCATTGATATATATCCAATATTTCTTTTATTTCTAACTTTAGAATATTTTATAGTTATGCGATGAACGTCGTGGTCTATACCTCAAATCATGTGGTGAAGATTTGTAAAAATTAATATTCGAAGAAAACCAATGCGACCTAGCTCACCATAGGGCTTTAATTGCACATGTTTAAATATCTCGATGGGGGCCAATGCGACCAAGTGCATCATGGGGTCCTAGCACGTAGAAAATAATAAGCCAAATTGGCATTATGTGGCCTGAATTTATTTAGTTGCAGATTACATGTCTGGGAGATCATTTCATATTAGACGGATTGTTTGAATTGTGTATACCAACAATTGTGCCAGCGGATTGGGGGTGATTAGCCAGTTTTTGCAGGTAGCTCTGTGTTATGTGCATGGCTTCATCTTTAACCATATGCAAATTAAGTGCTCCGACGATCATTCTAAGTATTTCGGACTGATACCTCTGTATTAGATCAAGATTAGTTTTACTTGTGTTACACCATAGCTGGATGCTATAAGTCCATATATATTATGCAGGAGTACTTTGTACTTCAAACCCAGTGCAGATCGATGGTTAATGAGCCAATGTAGACTATATGCTTTGAGTTTTAAGTGTGTTTTTTAGCTTCAATGTGCTTCCGCCACGTCAGTCGTCTGTCTAAATGAATAACGAGGTAAGTGACTTCATTTGACTGTGGAATTATAGTATTGTTAAGAGTAACTGGCGCAAATGTATCCATTCTTTATGTAAATGTGACATGTTTACACTTTTGCTCATTTACTTTAATTCGCCATTTAAACAGCCATGTTTCTACAAGTTTTAAGTGTTCGTCTAAGTTTCTGGATGCTCTAATTGGTCATTTATTTCAATAAAGAATAGCGGTATCATCAGGAAAAGTTGACGTCGTTAGACCAGGAACACCTGCTCCAATTACATTGTCTTTCGTTATTAATTTATTGAGACTTATTCTAAATGTTCGATTCGAAGGTATGATTCTAGTATCTTATGAAAACTAGGAGGGACTACACACTTTAATTTGAACACAAGACCTTCATGCCATGCTCTATCAACTGCCTAAAAAAATCGAGAAAACAATAGAAATTTAAATTCTTGTTTGCCTTTCAAAGTGAAAACTTTGTTGTACACATAGTTGATTTTTTTTTTTCGCAAAGTAACTTTGGTCTCTATCTTCTTCTAGTTTAAGGGCCTCCTTAAGTTTTCTCGTAGCACCAACGAGTATTTGCTTTGTAAAAGGGGATCTATGTGTTTGGATTTCTCTTCTCAGTCGACGCTTGTCTGTCACGAGTTTTTCTATGTAGCTGTTATTTAATGAGGCCATTTTTGTAGCAGTAAAATTTTTAAGTAGAATGTGAAAATTTGGACAAAATCTTCATTGTTGGGTATATGACTGCTGAGAACATATACTTTTTTTATTAAAGACAATTTGTTTTATGGGTGGTTAGTTGTGGAAGAAACTGGGTTCGTATTGGTTTCTTTAGAACGCAGAAGGTTACAGGGGAGTGATCTGATTATATATCAAAATTTTGTTTCAGCTGTGATTAGATTTCTGCTCAAATTATTTATGATAGCAAGGCTTATAAGGTCTGGGATTTTCTTATTATCTGTCGGACAGTAGGTAGGTTTACCTGGTGATATAAAATCATATCTATTTTGTCGGATAAGGATAGTTTTGTACAGATGATTACCGTTTGGATTTACAAGACATGAGCCTCAATGAGTATGTTTAACATTAAAATATCCAGTAGATAAATATCTGCCTCATAGATTGTCAAATAAATCTGTAAATTGTTTTTCAGTTACCGAAAATCGTGGAGGACAGTAGACAACACAGTCCGTTGCATTTTAAGCATATTAAAAAAGTTTGCAGATAGATCTTCAAATGTGTTTCTAAGGCATGGTATTTTATTCAGGATCTTATAACAACTGCAGTTAATTCATGAGCTTTGCCATCTGGGTGATTTGTCTTACATAATGTGTAGTCTGTTATGCCGAAATTATATATTTTTTTAAGAGTCAGCAAGAAGCTAAGAAACTAAAAAAAAATTGTTTTTTTTATTTTTTTAGAAATTTGTGATTTCTTGTTTATATTGTAACGTCGTTTGAATTCCATAAACAAATCTTCAGAGAACTGATTTTTGAGCCAATAGAACTTGCAACATTTGATTTTGCGTTATTATCATGTCTTGGAGCATACTTTGCATTGTGTTTTTATTTAATCATCTTGCTTCTTTCAAATTCTCAAAGCCACTAGATATTTAGGCTGCTGCTGCTGATGTAGTCATAAATTCTGTCATACATTGCGTTTAGTTTAGAATCATAGACTCCACCCCTCCATATGCTTGTGGTATGATTTTAGGTACTGGTTCTGTTCCCGATTTAAAAGCACTTCCGTATGTTATATTTTAAGTTACTTTGTTAGGTACCTTTGGTATAACATATTGCTTAACGAAGTTTTGCAGTAAAATTTCAGGTTGATTAATAGTTGGTTGTTTGCGTTTGTTTAATCTATCCAACAAGTCTTTGTAAACAGGAGAGCCTCTATAATTCACCGTGTGATTTCGTCCACAATTATTTAATTTTTTTAATTTCATTCTGGTTGCTTGTGCACTTGGGAGTGTGATGGACTTCGTGTGTCCGTATTCCTGACAATTTGCACATTGCACCGGACCACTGCGCTTATGTGGTTCCTCTACTGAGATTCTACGGTGCAGTAAGTGTTTCAGATCATAGGTAGGATGAGTTTCGTTTTATTTTTAACTTGCTTTAATTAGGGTCCACTTCAATTTTGAACATTGATTGCGAAAATTTTGTTGCTATATATTATGTGGATAACAAATTTTACAATGAATTATATTTCTTCCAATGCTCATTTAATTTCCTTTGAATCTACATTGGATTATATGCCTTTAATGACCACTACTAAGCCTTTGCTACTTTTGAGCTGAAATGTGTGGTACTTAGTTTTTATTTTTATCATTTAGAAATAAAGAAATAATACGATAATTACTCTCAGTGTAGATTTGTAATTTGGTTTATGTATGTTCTCTTGAGTCAAAGGGACTATATGATAATTATTACTTCCAATATGTGGTGTAAAATTGGAAACAAACTCATTTGAGCAATGCTCGCGCAAGTAAATAGGTGGCAGTTTGGTGCATTTAGCAGAAGGAGCAGCCTCCTTATCGATATTTGATGTATTTAATTTTTTTCCACCTAATGAAGCAAAGGGTTGTATGGTTCCTTAGAAATAATTTTGGTAATTTAAGGAGCATTACCATTTTGCCGTTTGTGAGCGATCCATACCGTCTGCACTGCCTACTTATCAATGCGTTTCGCTCACTTATTGACATACTTACAGGTGGCATAGTGGCGGGTTGTTCCTTTTCCGGAGATAGTGCTCCAATCTGTTGGCTGTGCGATATCTGTTGTTTTTTGGGATTGCTGCTGTTTTGTCTGCTGGATATATTCTTGACGTGCAATTTGTTGCTCTTCGTTTAGCCATGTTGCAGATTTATTTTTGCATGATCCCCAACAACTTTTTGGGTATTTTGTCACTTTAGTGTTATGTCACGGCATCCTTGAGTTGTTGGGATAGCGGGAGAAACGCATTGTGCGCTCTATGACATGGGATTCGGTCTCTCTTTTGTTTTTATTAATTGATGTTTTTTGCATGGGTAAAATATTTGTTATGAGTTTGTTATTCCGTTTGTAACAACCAGAAGGTGGCGTGGAAGGTATGAAAACGTATATATATACAAATGATTAGCGTCTTCTGTCTGTCCGTCCGTCTGTCCCAGCGATTACAGTCGTAGTTTAAGAGCTATCGAGCTGAAATTTGGTACGTAAGCTCCTATTTAAAAAGCGGAGGTTAAATTTTAAAATGGGTAGAACCGGACCAAAACTAGTACCCCGTCCCATACAAACCACTCCTTTCCATGCGGAAAAAATTTATTTATTCCAGTGTAGATATCCAGTTCAAATTTGATATTAAGCATTTTAGTAGTAACACAAAACGGCTCACAAAAAATGGATTGATCGGATAAGAACCACGCCCACATTCCATATAAACCACTCCTTTCCATGCGGAAAAATATGATTAAAAATAGCTACAGCGTAAATAGCCAGTTCAAATTAAATATATAAGATATATAACTAATTCCATTGGCACATCAAAGATCGAAATCTTGGCTTGAGTTTTCGAAAAATAGCGTTAAAACAACTCTCTTCTGGTACAAATCAATTTCTACCTGAAAACGTTTTATTTTTTCGTTTTTTTTTAAGAATAACGTTATCGATAACCAAATATATGTTTTTCATAACGTATTTTAGTAAAGATATACGAAATGAATAACTTATTCATTCAAGCCGTTTACTTTCTATACCTAAATACCGTATAATTAAAACACATTTTTTAGTATCATAAATTCATAACCCGTCAAAGAAAATAAACATACATAAGTAAAGTACAAAGTTTGTACGAAATAAAGTATAAGAAAAAGTCAAAAACATTTAAGATAGGAACCCTTTAGAAGAACCCATAGACACTGTCGATAACTTCTCCGAAAATGGGCGAGGTTGGATCAATTTAACGCACACTTTAAAAAAAAGGGTGGATCATTTTACGCCTAACACCATTGCTCAGAAACTTGATGTGCTATATAGAAAACATGTAAAGGGATGCACTGGGAAGAATAACAGGAAATACAAAATTTGCCACGCCCACTTATTACGCTCTCAATTTATTTAATTATGCGATAACGTGGCTAATATTGCTAATACAAATTTGGGATTTTGTTTCTGAGTTTGTATGCCGATAATTTCACAGCCGTAACTCAGAATCGATACAAAGTTCCGTACTAACGGGAGTACCAGGAAGTTCTTGTTAACATCTATTTTTAGCGACATTGCAACGCATGCCTGGCATTCGGTAGTATATATATATATATATATATATATATATATATATATATATATATATATATATATATATATATATATATATATATATATATATATATATATATATATATATATATATATATATATATATATATATATATATATATATATATATATATATATATATATATATATATATATATATATATATATATATATATATTTTCAGAAATGGTTTGATTTCATTTCGTTTCAGCAAAGAATCGCAGATTCGGTCCATTAAATTTTTCACAGACAATTCATGTGGTACCCAAACATCGAGCTTCGTTTGATGAAGAATGTTTAGCTCCGATGTCATGGCTGCTTATGTGATGGTCCTGGTCAATCTTTTCCATAATTTCATCGACTTTTTCAACGATAGGTCGACCAGAGCGAGGTGCATCTTTCACATCGAAATTACCAGAACGGAAGCGAGCGAAATATTGTTCTGCTACACAAACTGATATAGCATTGTCTCCGTAAACTTCACATTGGTGACTTGCGTGGCATTTTTCCCTTTTTTACACAAAAATTGCATAAATAGCGAATTTCTTCATTATTTTCACTCATTTTTGAACAGCTGTACCTTTTTTCAACTTCTTCGAATTTAAACCTTAAAATGTCACCTTTCCAACACTATATGATATGGCACAATGTGATTGGTAGCACTGGAGATTGACGACAAATACGACTTTTTCGAAAACCCTAATTCTTCCTTTTATTTATAATTTAATTTAAGGTACTAATATTAATGAAATATTAGTACCTTAAAAAAATATAAAAAATTACTTCAATTTGGATGGCATTCATGTTGAAAATCCATCTCATACTAATATTACAAAATATTTTTGATAATTGACAAGTGATCGAAAATTAAAGGCAATACAAAAATAAGTATTTAGGCAAATTGTCTTTTTTAACATATTGAGCAATAACTTTTAAGGGAGCTATAGATTCGATTTACATTTGATCCAGAGTAAAAGAAGGCGCCTGGTGAGATTTCAGAGTGTCGGTGATATTTTTGTTGATAGTTGTAGTTTACAGAAAAAATATCGAAACTAAAGTAACTTTTTGGTGCTGTATGTACAAAATATGTACTAGTTTTTCTTTGACCGATGCAAATTATCAGGAACCGAAATAACAGTGTTGATTTTTTTTTTGTATGCAAATATTAAAAACTAAGTTTTCTTTATTATTTACCACGTAAAAAAATTATTTCTGATCTTTAATTTTTACGGCAAAAATGAAAGTTATTATCGAATTTTAATTGTTTTCGGTGAAAATAAATGATATTTTTATAATTATACAGGGCTTTTTAGATATTTTTAATATAACAAAACTGTTCAACAAACAGAAGAAAAGCTAAATAGTCTGAAAATTTACTTTAATTCCTGCTAAAAAAAATTATATTCAAAAATTTTCCTTTATTTAAGGATACAAAGGTCAAAAATAACATTTTTTTTGCCTAAAAAAAATAAAAACTAAAAAATTACTTTTATTTATTCAAAAAAAAATTTAAGTAAAAAAAACTTCAAAAAAAATAATCAAAATAAATTTGTTTTGCAAAAAAAAATATATATCTTTTAGTTTTGTTGATAAAATTAAAAATGTATTTTAATTCAAAAATAAACAAGTTAAAAACTAACTTTTTTTTGTTGACTTTACATTATGAACTGTTAACTGCTACGTTTCAAACAAATTGCTTAAAAAATATTTAATTTTTAATTAAAAAAAATATTATATAAAATTGGAATTAAAAAAAAAAATATTTACTACAATTTGAGCAATTTTGCTCACTTTATTGGCTATGTTATGTAGTGATGTTTTAATAGTGTCGGAAACCGCTACTTCTTCAAGGTATCGCGGCTCTTAATGGAGTCGGTTCGTTGACTCAATGAGTTCGGATCAAGAAAATAACTACCATTAATATATTTTCTTTGCAGTTTACCTTAAAATTATACCACGATTATTCATAGTTGCTAAATTGACAGATTTGTAACAGAACTGAGGTACCACCGCCCTCTAATTGTTTTTTTTAAATTTATTTAAAAAAAAAATTAGTTCTTATCTACAATGTTCTCTGTCATTTCAAGTTTATTTTTTTTAAATCGCTTTTTACGCTAATAAACAGCATGTCTGTTCTTTAATGTAATGAAAAGAAATATATCGGCATTTTTCGTAACGTTTTTTCAATTTCTTTTTTTGATACGCGATTTTTAAATTTAATGAAAACTTTAAAATTTTTATTTAAAAGATTCTTTTCACAAAATCAAATAATGTCAAAAAGTAAGGTGACTTTGTATATTTTGAAAAAAAACATTTATTTATACATCAATTTATGTTGTCCCATTCAAAGTAATCCCCCTCAGATACAATACACTTGTGCCAACGCTTTTTTCAATCCTCGAAGTACTTCTCATAAGCACTTTTCGGTAAAGCCTTGAGCTCTTTCAGCGATGCAGTCTTTATCTTCTAAATTGTTGCAAATCTCCGTCCTTTCATAGGCCTCTTTAGATTTTAAAACAGAAAAAAGTCACATGGGGCAAAATCCGGTAAATTTTGTGGCTTAGGCATGATTGTAGTGTTGTTTTTGGCCAAAATCTCTCATAAGCAAAAATTAGTGAGCAGGGGCATTATCGTGATGCACAAGTCATGCATTGTCTTTTTACAATTTCGGACGTTTTCTTCGTATTGCTTCTCTCAAGCGCATAACTTCAAGATAATACTCTTTATTGACCGTACGACCAAGTGGTAACAACTCCTGACGCACTACGCCATGGTAATCGAAAAAAACAGTGAACAAAACTTTTACATTTGATCGAACTTGGCGTGCTTTTTTTGGTCTTGGCTCGCCTAGGCTCTTCCATAGGGAAGATTGTCCTTTGGTTTCGATATGAAACCCATAAATTCATGATTTGTCAATAGTTATGACCTTTTTTTTTTTAGCAAATCAGGGACATCATTGACGTCTGCCAACAGCTCATGAGCGATGCTCTTGCGACTGTTCTTTGGATCAAAATTAAGCAGTTTAGGAAAAAAACTTCGCTGACACACGTCTCATGCGTGAAAACCAGCTTGAAATTCCATAATAATGTATTGATTTTCAAACCATGTATTTTACTATCAAGTGTTTCTTTTTGCCCTTTTCAGAAAGCAAGACTTCATGTTATTTTAATGATTTATTTTTAATTGTTACTTTCATTCTATTTTAGTTTGAGTATTCGCAACAATTCGTGTGATCTTGCGCATATGTTACATACGGATTACCCGACACTCAGAGTCCGGTCACGTTTCGGGTCGGGCCAACGGAAGCGACGGCTTCCCTCTCTCTTCTCCTTGATCCTATAAGTCCATCGCTTTCCTATCCCTCTCCCCCCGAGAGTATGAAACAGTTGTTATGAACCAAAACAAATCAGCCTCGGATTTATCCGGAAAACCAGTCAGGAGTCCAACATTGACATTGACCCTGGTACCAGCCAAAGTATTTTGGGGAAACCAAAATCAGGGAGTAGAGGTGCCTGCCATAGCACTGTGAATTCAACAACATCCTACAAATTCTAAAGATCAAGATTCCAGAAGACACTCTTTATTCTCGGCAAGATTAAAAATAAAATTTACCGCAATGGTGAAAGAGTTTGAGAAATACCAATGCACCAAAGCGCTGAAGATGCCAAAGGGACGCTATATAAGAACCTTTTTCTCAAGAAATCCACGCGGAAATTCAAGAGGGCTAAGGTGTCCTATGCGGCGTCAAATTTGGTTACCACCAAAAAGATCCCAAAGGCGTTCAGTGAGGTGGCATGGGATCCGTTTCAGCTGGCGCTTATCGACGAGGCCACCAACAACGGTAGACGTGTAAACGAGGTGTTAGGTGAGCTAGAGAACAAACTGCCTGAGGACATAATGGAATACATTCTTGGTTGCAAGAGTGGTCCTCTACCTGACATCGACTCCTTGGAGGTAGTCAAAGGCTGTAGGATGATCAGATGTGGGGACGCGTTTTTCAAGGAGTTACGTGAGAGAAGAATTGCCAAGTTTGATAATGCCTGAAAGAATTTGACAATCAAAACCATTCTACCCTAGGGCATTCCAAGGCAAATGTGTGCCCGTATATGGTTGCCCGTCATGAAGCTGAAGAAAACGAAACTGATTTCGTATCTTCAGCTATATAACCCGGAGATGCAGTTGGACGACTGGTTTGTCATCCAAGCCGAGGCCCCGCTCAAACTCAGCATGTCCTTCCCTATCTCTATGAGCGGGAAGAGTCTTGCCCCGCTGTAGAAATTGGACAACAAACTTAACTTCATGTTCAAAGAGCAGTCGTGCTTATCCTTTATCAAAAAGACGGACGGGTCTTGGGCAAAATCTTTGGCTGCCCTTATGGATTCTCACTTTCCCTGTAGTGTTAAAGAAGCGAATGTAGCTTCTCTAATGGATGCTCATCCTGACACCTACTTGGTTTTGTCTGATTCACTCATAACTAGTGAACGCATTATATGGGCGGTCAAAAGTTTCTTTCCTTTTAAATCTCCAGGTCCGGACGGTAATCTTCCGGTCATGATATGGAAACTCAGAGACACTGTGGCCCCTTGGCTGGAGCAACTTTTCAAGCAAAGTATCACTTTTAGCTACATTTCCTCAAGTTGGAGGAATGTTCTAGTGGTATTTATTCCTAAGGTTTGCAGGCGGGGAAATAAATCCGCGAAGGATTTTTGACCCATCAGCCTGTTCTCCTTCGTACTTAAAACATTCGAAAGAATCATTGACCGTCATATTAGATAATCACTCTCAGACGGAGGGTTTTTGAACTACCATCATACTTACCTTAAATGCAGATCTACTGACACCGCTTTGCATTAGGCAATCCAGCTAATCGGATGAATGGTGTAGACGCGCATAGAAATATAGTCTGCTCTGCCATTAATTAATTGCAACAACAGCAATTAATAAAATATATACTAGTTAAGTTTATTATTGAAGTAAAAAAATTGTTTTTAGCCCGATAAATTTTAATATTTTTTAAATCTGTTTTGACCGCCTTATATACCTTTTAAATGTTACTGAAATACTTCAGTTGGATTTAATTTTTTTTTAATATAACAAATACATTGCAATGTTTTATTTCATTTTTAATGTCTCTGAAATATTGCTGCACCAAAAACAAATATTTTTTTATACATATAACATTCCTTCTGGGTACATTGGACTTGCAAATAAAAAAACGTTATATTTGATAATAAATTGCAGTTCTGAATATTTATGATCGTTGACATACATATCTACATATATTTGCATCTTTCTGCATAATAGTTTTTTGAAAGAACTTCAAAAATGTTTCTCATAATAATTTAAAAGCAAGTATTACTTATATTGCT